>CAOLHI010004558.1:0-109534 GCA_948474755.1 Ctenosaura bakeri
TGCAAATGGTCAACCATATATGTCATATTGGCTTTCCCTACTAAGATCAGAAGTAACACACTGCCTAAAGGATAGTGTCAAAATCTGAAGAAAGTATGGAAGAATCTGTGGCTTCATCTCATCTCATAAACTATAATAGGAATGAACATGGAGGAGGAGGGAGATAGCTTCATGATATTAAAGAATAACCATCACATGTGGTATGATATCATGAAATATCCATCAAAAATATCTTCCAACCCATTAGTATACTCGCAGAAAATATCCCACTTCCTGAGGATGAAGGACATTCACCATCCCCCTCTCCTTGGCCATCACCATTTCCCTGTCTGATCACTGCCTCCACCTTCTCCCTCAATGCCTTAGTCTGAGGGGATCCTTCTTCAGAGTGAAGCATTGTGGGTGAAATGACCACAGAGACACTCCTGGCGTCAGTAATGGAGCTTACTCTTGGGGAACTGAGTATAAGATTGCAGTCTCAAATGACCAAATTTGAAAAGGAGGCTCAGCTAGCCAAGACTGCTCTTTCTGGTCAAGTTTTACATAATTAGGCAGGTATATTATGCATATGTGTTGTATGAATGTGTGTGTGTGTGTGTGTGACTAGATTAGAATTTGCCAACTCTTAACACTAATAGGTCTATAAAGCAGAGTGTATTTAATTCTAGCTCAACTTAACTTTTTAATAATTTTTCAACCCAGCTGTTGGCTCTTAGTCATATTTAAGAGCCTCTGGTCATGTTTTAATTGAGTCCTTGTGCAAAAAAAAAAAAAAAAAAGTCAAATTGGCCTCTTTGGGGGCACTGTGTATATTCCCTTGTGTTCATTTCCTTTTTCCTCCATTAGAGAACAGCCTCATGTTTTCAAATGGTGCAAGATGGTACTACCTGGAGCTAGATCCCAATTGTCTATGGTAGGCTGTATCCAGAAATATTTGCAAAACTTACAGTACCTTATCTCCTGCTGTGTTTCACATACAAAGCGGTGTTATAGGGCTGGGTAGCCACAGGCTATATACATACTGAAGATTCTGATTGGGTTCTCCAATCACATTTGCAAATGAGCTTTCATTTCCTGCCTCCCAGGTTATTTTGTCCCTTTAAATCATTGTCTTCAACGGATGATGCAAAACACTGAGCAGCCCTTGCCGCCAATGCTCAATGTCATCTGGCTCAAGGAATGGATAATTAATATTGAAAGGTGTGATTGCAGTCAAGTGGGATGGCTAATCAGCTACTGATTTCTCTCTAATGTCCCAGATTATTTAGAAATCTAATCTCTGCAGGGAGGCAGTGAATGGGTCTGGAATGGTGGTATGGTAATAGAAACATGCTATCCCATTTCAAACACAAACATGGAGCAATTATGCCAGCAAGCCTGTCTCCTCATTATTCATTAGGCAATGTTCTCAACCTGGGATGAAGTTTTCCCCTGAGAGTTGCTTTGACGCTGCCAAAAATAGCGGCAGAAATGGTATTTCTGCTTCTAGCATTCTTTAGCCAAAATCCTCTTGGTTTAAGTTGGTGAAGCTGGGGCTTATACCAACATAAGTGCTTTTTCAGAAATTGCCCAGGAAGAAATCCAATACCTCCTTATACAGTGTCTTGTCCCCAGCTACACAACTGCAGCTACATTGTACCAAAGCAAAGTTCCTCACCCATCCACCTACTAACTGTGGTCACATTCAAGGAAGTTCCATATATTTCAATACAAAGTGTGAATATTGGCTACGTGGTAGTATATAACCCCTAGATAACGGTGTTACGGAGGTACTACAGCAATATTAGTAGTGTGTGTTCTGTGTAGGGATGAAAAGAATATGTGAAAATATTTGGAAAATGGGAAAAACAATACATTTTTCCATGCTGAGAAACCCTGATGACAAGAGACTCTTGGACTGATGAGAATTTTCACAGTTAGGGACTCACTGTTACACACAGGTGTTTTTCATGTAAAACAGCATTTTCTCCACAGAAAAATAATATTTCTGCACAGAGGAGACAGAATGCTT
Source organism: Ctenosaura bakeri (assembly GCA_948474755.1). Lineage (NCBI taxonomy): Eukaryota > Metazoa > Chordata > Lepidosauria > Squamata > Iguanidae > Ctenosaura > Ctenosaura bakeri. The sequence continues at coordinate 2,012 of CAOLHI010004558.1, forward strand.
TTTGCTGTTTTTTATGCGAAAGAACCACATGAGAACTGCATGCAGAAAAAGTCTCAACTTGCAAATAGGCCTTAAAAACTGTGTGGTTTTCAAAGACATTCTCAGTGTGTTGGGGGGAAGCATTAAATTCAATTAAAACACTGTTATTAGCAACAACATTTCCTCTTCTCATTTAGTCTCATAGTGCTACAGGATTCTTTTATTATCTGTTTATGCTGAAACAGGCTAATATGACTATGTCTTGTTTATTTTATTTACGCATTTGAATGGTCCCATTGAGTTACATACAAACTTTAATTAAGCATCAGTAGATTTTCTTAATATGCTAATTACTTTTAATGCAGGTTAAAGGAAAAGGTCAGTGGCAGGAATTATCTTAGGTGTTACTACTGTTATATAATAATTTTTGATATGGAACATTGTTCATGAAGGCTTAGGAAAAAAGCAATGTGCCAAAATATATGCTGCAAATAATATATATGGGATAATATAACTCACCAGTCAAACGTGGATATTCCTATACTAACTGAATGTTTGCAGTTAGAGCTTCAAGATAATCTGCTATGAATCTTTTTGACTTTTACAGTGAATGATGTCACTCTGAACCTGGTAAAACACTAAGGGCAGTAAAGTACAGATTATCACACTTTCAAATCAAACTCTATAAAGGGCCAATAACACAAAGAAAAATCTCCCCCTGGAATCATAAATGGAGCAGTACAAAATATAAGTCTCACTATCTTCTATCACAGTCAAAACATAATGTAATGCTGTTCCCTATATGGGGCTTCATCTTAGAACATAAAACAGAGTATGAATAAATATTGAACATTGAATATGATGACAACAATGACAATAACGACAACAACATGTTCCAAGGAAACCATATGACTACCATCAACATAAGTTGACAGTAGAAGCATCTCAAAAGAGATATTTCCCTTTCTGTCTCACACATAAAGAAATGCCTGTTCTAAGATTTGTGTCTGCTCATATGTGTGCATATGAATATGAAACATACCCTTTGCTTCTCTAGAAAGTAACTGATTGATTCATTGACTAAATATACACGTGCATGCATGCACGCACGCACACTGCTGAAATCATAGATCACACTGTTCTGTCCATGATGTTCTACCTGGCTTGAAAAGGCATTTAGTGTCTGGGCAAGTGCAGGGCACTCAAAGTAGCATTGGGCTGCATTTCTGGAACTCAGAATGAAGAACAGCTGTCTCCCTCCCAGAACATTGATGATCCAGGGGGAGGATATCTTCTCTTTTATCCTACCTGCAGATAAATATTGCCTGGGTTCCCTTCCATCCCCTGAACACTAAATATCTCATGAAGTATACACCTGCCCTTTATAGCAGTCTTGTGAGAAGAGAGATTGCATAAGGAGCCAAAAAAAAAAAAAGAAAGAAAAAAAAAGAGCTCCTCTCCCTAAATTGAACAACACACAGATTCTGACTTAATATTAAGCTGGTCTGCTAGAAAGAAGATAGGTCTTTCCCACCTTTAATAATTGTGCAGAAAAAGACATCTCAACACATGCAGTTTGCATGACACCTACACACCTTTTCTAAACAACTATTAAAAGGGTAAATACCCTGTCTTCTTTTGGACCCAGCAATCCAGCCTGAGAGTGAAAGAATGGGCGAATTCACATGTTACCATGATCTTCACAAAGAAGGTGCTTTGGCAAGATTGCTTCCCTTGCTGCTACAGCAGCATCTTTTGGAGGCAATTGTGTGGACCAGCCAATATCCCAATTATTGAAAAACATGGGCAAACACTTTTTGGGGTGGCTCAAAGGGGTGGAGTGATGCTGATACGGGAAAAGGCTGTATCATTTGCATGGCCCATGTGATTGTTCGCTGTGGATATTGCCAAAGCAGTGTGGCAAGGAAGCACAGCTGAAACTGTTCCTACAACTCACAGAGGGACTTTCTGCTGAGGAGACAGAGAGACATTCTTGCTGATAACCAGAGGAGAACAGTCCCATAGGGCAGATGAGGCACTACTCCTACTTTCTGCTTGCCTGGTGGCTAGAAAAAGTGGCAGAGGCCATATATTCCACCTTCACAACACAGAATGAAGTATGATAGCATAGAAACTCTGCTGAACCAACATAAGAGGCTGTTCTTCCATTCAATTAGAAGTTAAATATTGATATGAGCAATATTGGAAAGAAAGGAAATATGTTGATATAGAAGAATGGAAATCTAAAGTCCTGGATATGGTAGAGACAGAAAAGTTAACACTTTCTTTGAGAAATAAACCTATCCAGAACTTTGAAAGGGAATGGAGAGAAGTTTTAGATTGGATAAAGATATACTACAAGAAAAGAAAAAAGAATAAAGTAAGTTTGTAAGTGACAATGTAGTAAGATGTAACAAAGTAATGTAACAAGGCAGTAAGGCAATGTAACAAAGGAACTGTGTAATGATGAAAGATGTAACAAATTCTTTGAGCAAGTAGTAACTATGTATGAATGGAATGTAAACATGCAGATTCAACTGGAAAATAAGCCTGGAAGTGGAAAGAGGGATTTTTTATTTTTTTTTTATTTTTAGTTAAAATCTTTAATAAAAAATTTCCAAAAATGAGAAGTTAAACATTGGAAGTTTTTCTTACAGTGTCATTGCAAGAGATGAGAAAGGAACAAAAGCTGAGTTAGTTGGCCCTAGCTGTTAATTGACTTTAGCTTCTCTTCTATTGGCCAGCCTGTCCTGCCAGTCCTGATCATTGCCACTGTTAATGGTGTTTCAGGAAGGATGTGTAGTTCACTTTAACACTATCGCTATGGCAAATAAAGAGCAACCAGCCTCTCAATTTGTATGTTTTTATTTGAGAAAGTGATGCTCATGTGCACTAGGAAGTACACATTCTGAAGACTGAGGAATAATTTGAGATTAATTAATTTGCAAACTGTAATTACCTGATGGAAACTCAGCATTGTTCACTGGCAATGGGACTGTTGGCTAATCCTTGCTATTCAAGGAAATAATGCTTTAGTCAAGCCAACAGCTGAGCTGTGGCAGTTTTTGGAGGGAAATCAACTACCATACCATTACACTGACACTGTAAGGACCTTAAAATGACTTTGGCACTGGTAGTTCTGAACCTTTTAACAAGAGATTATATCCTGAAAGTCACAGCTCTGCACCCATACAAGTCTTATGAACTGGCATGCTCAAGAGCAGCCCAGGTGCTTTCGTGATTAAGTGTCGCTTCATAGGATTGAAATCAAGAGTGTTCTGGATTGCCTAAAGCAAACCCAGATCATTCTACCTTTCTCTTCCATATTTAAAGTGGAATGAACAATGAACTACTTCACCAGAGTGATAGGTTGATGAATAAGATAAGGACTATAAAATGCTCAAAAAAAAAATTATTGTGCATGTGAAAAACTTGATACATAGTGTCTTGCCCAAGACTGTGACATATTGTATTTGAACTTCAACACATCCTTTCTCTCTACCAGGCAAATTATGTAACTCAGACATGGCATTTCCACTCAGGCAAACACCTGCATTCCCATTGTCTGTGCAAACATAAAAATGATAGTCATACTATAAAAGCCCTGGGAACTGCTCCTCTCGGCAGATCTGTCTGGGCTCCCTCCCTGCTCTGCTCTGTTTGGATGGCCAGCATTCCTTCAGAAGCACAGGAGGAGGGTGTTGGCTCATCTTGCTCAATGAGGATTAGAAGTTAACGTCTTTTGCCCCAAACAAAGATGCTTTATGTGTCTTGGATCTTTGGCGGATTACTCTGTTTTTCTCTTAATTAACAAAAACAACCTCTTTGCCATATTCATTTCATTTTCTGTTCAGCCCTGTCTACCATTTCCCATCTTGAACCAGCTCTACCTCTTCTCTGGCCAACCACCACTGCCATCTGCTTCACAGGGAGGTCACTCAGGATAAATCCCTTCATTTGTCTTTATCTCCAGCTTTTTTCTCATTTTCTCTCTTGCTTGTTGTCTTGCTCTTTCTCTCTTTACTACCAACCTGATTCTGACTCTTCTTCTCTTGCAACAGAGGGATCATATGCTGGCAGGTTGCTTCCTTTGCAATGTCTGTTTGTTTTGGCTGTGGGACCTAATAATGCCTCTAGGCTGGATGTTAGTCAAACTGACCTTTCCTGTTTTCTGAGTCAATGATCTCAGATCACTAAGCCAGGCACAAGATATAGGAAATTCAACAGCATCTAGGGAATGATAATGAAGAACCTGGTGGCGAACTAGATGAGACCAGCACTTCTTAATCAAAACAAAGCTTTGTTCTGTTAAGTAGACTTGTGAGAATCTTCATAAAATGCCATTTTCAGATGTACATTTACTAAACAGGCTGGCAGGAAAGGTCAACCTCATGGACACAATCCAGTGCAAAAAGAAGCACGACGAAGCCTCTTGAAATTAATGGGTTTGCACACATAATATCACACTGGATCATGCCCAAGGTCTGTACAGAAACAGTACTATACTTCTCCCAGCATGTTGTGATAGGTGGCCAGTTAGTATAAAGTGTGTTTGCTTCTACTGTATGGAGGCCATCTGTAAAATGGACATATCTGCAAGAGTCCAAAAGGATCTCTGTGTTTCTGCCCCAGATTAAGGATGGAAGCTTTCTCCCCACCCCTAATTCCATGTACAATAGCCAGCTGCAGCTAAATTTTCAATAGTAATGACAATACTGGTACCTGTAGGCACCAAACTCATAGAAGCCAAGGATATACAGGGCAGACCATGTGATGCACACAGACTGTCCTTCATATCCCCACTCGTACTTCCAACTGCCTACTGCCTAAGGAAGTAGCATCCCTTTACCTTATGGAATGGCTGGCCCTGACATTTGTTTTACTATGTATCCTAGGATAGAAAAATTTCTTCTTTTAGTGGAGACAGTCTTCTGATTGAAGGGCTGCCAGAGAACAGCCTTCCTTTTGAATATGTCCTCCATTGGAAGGGTTCTCCAGTCCAAGCCTTATTTGAAAATGAAGAACCATCAAAAGAGAGAGATGATGCACCCTGGAGTTGCACATCCACCGTTAGCACCTGGATAGGATGGGCACAGCTCAGGTGAGATGTATTGTAATTCTGTTTAAATTAGGGGGGATCACATTTAATTTTGCATCTATGCATATAAATTCACCTAGGTAATTTTATGCAAATTGGTGTTCTCATTTGACCTCTTTTGGGGGTGACGCGTGCCCTCTTTTCTTTTTCTTGGTGTGTGTATGTGCAAGTGGGCACTCCAACATATCCTGATCTTAAGCCTCCAATAATCAAGGAGAAGTCATAAATATATCAACTGAAATTTTTATGGGCCACACCCAACTAGAACGCTTATTCCTGGCTTTTCTTCTTCTTTTTCTGAAGAATCCTTAGAGAACAGTACCCTGGTTTGGGTGTTAGACTTCTAGTTGCTGTGAGTTTTTGTCTGCCCTGTGGCTGGTCTTTCAGGCAGGGACCCATGCCTGAAAGGATCATGCCTCACAATGCTGTGGGGATGCGTTTATTATTAAAAATCCTGACACATTTTGGCTTGTTCATATTTTAAGGCCTTCTTCGGGGATACAGAAGGGGAGGGAGAATAGTCTTCAGAAATTTCAGCCAGTCGTCAGTAAATTGTACCAGAGGCTCTTTCATCAGAAAGGCTGAAAAATGTCAGTCTTTTTAATAATAAACATCACCTCATAGCCTATTGAGATGTGTTTCTTTCATCCATGGGTTCAACTGGATGCTCTCCAGTTTTTGCCCTTTAGACAGGGAGACTGACCTCATTGTTGGCTTCATAATCTGCAACCTCAGTCATCCTGTAGCTGGATGCCTCCTGAGTATTTTCTGCCCACATGCTATGCCTCTGTCTTCTCCCCGTTCTTGGCCTCTTCTTCTGCCTCCCTTCAGTTTCCTACTATTAGATTGATAAAGCAAAGCAAAGCATCCAGCTACCTCTGGGCTCCTGTGACTCTCCACAGGGGATGGAGGAATATAAAGACACAGACAGTAGCAACTCTGTGCCATGTTACCAGCCAGTGAACAGAACTTCATTGAGAGATGGACAGGATAAACATCATCTCTGAAAGTTAACAGTCATCTATATGTAACATTTCCTATATAATTTATAGAAGCAGCATATGCATCAGATGAAGGGCACCAGACATAAAATGGAGATTTAGGCTTTACCTCTGGCCATGATCCCAAAGTCATATGACACTTAAAACTAGGCTTACTGAAGGTGTCAACTCAAAAGACAGTGATGTCTTAAGATAGCAGAAGATGAACACTCCTCATGTATGTATTAATGGTTATCACCAGTCAGAGTCCCACTTCCCTTATGGTTGACCATAAATCAGTTTCATAAGATTGCAGAGTAGTCCACAGCAGATTCTGAAGGCATGAAGGAATATACAAGGAAGGACAGGAAGAGGAAGTCCCATTACATGGACAGCTGTCTGCTTAGACAACATTAAAGTCATCTGCTATATCAAAATCCCTAGTTCAATGGCCAATCCTGGGGAGGGGGCTGAATTCACCCTGAAATTCCTACACCAGTGCTACTTACAGCAATGGTCTATGGACCAGTCCCTGTCCATAAGCCATCAGCTGTCAGTGAGTTTTCTAGGAAATAAAGAAATATTGGTAGCCAATGTGCACAAATATGGAACTCATCCCTGACACATTGGGTGTGGGGAAGGCTAGTCCTCACATAAGATAATGTGAGGAATGGCATTTTTTTCCAATGTGCCAGGAACAGGTACCAGATAAAAAGGCACCACAGTATAGTGATTTGACCATTGGATTAAGACTCTAGGAGAGCAAGGTTCAACTCACCACTCATCCACGGTTCAGAATATGGTAGCCAGATTGTCCACAGTGGATAACCTTTGTGAGCACTCCCAGTTCTAAAAGAACTCAAAAGAGCCAGCATGGCACAATAGATTAAGTTTTCAGCTAGAACTTTGTGATATTAGGGTTCGAATCACCACTCAGCCATGAAAATACATTGAGTGACATTGGACAAGTCACTTTCTCTCTACCAAAGAGGAAGATAGTAACAAAGCCCTTTATGAACAAATCATGCCAAGAAAACTCTACTATAAATCAGAATAGACTTGAAGGTGCATAACAACAGACATCAGATAACCTGAAATGACTGTCATGTATTACATTTATTTATTATACTACAATTTTCCACTAAAAATATGCCCTTTGCAAAACTGTGCTAAAGTGGGAGTGGACATGTAGAGAAGTTTTTCATGTGCCTTTTAATATAATATTTGTAGATGTGTGCCTTTAGGATGTTCCAACTTATGAAAACCCTAAGGCAAACACATCACAGGGTTTTCTTGGTAAGACTAGTTCAGAAAGAGTATGGACTTGAGAGAGTGTGACTTTCCCAGTGGATCTCCATGGTTGAGCACGGATTCAAACACTGGTTTCCAGAGTCCTAGTTAAATGTTCAAACCACTATACGATGCTAGTTCTCACATAATATTAAGGTAGTCTCTAAGACCCCTCAAGGGAACTATAATTGGATGGATCTTCATGCTATATAATACAAAGGCCTGAGACCTGTTATTAGTCCCAACTAGCTTAGAAGCATGGAATCACTGGGATATTCTACAATTGATTCAGTGGTTCTGCTTGAGCTGCGACTAAGCAATAACATTCAAGCCCATGTTGGCAATTCATTTTTTCCATGATTATAGAAAGAGAGAAAGACTTGGGCTTCTTCTGTCCTTTGGCACATAGAGATGGCATGACCAGGAAACCAATATCAGTGCAAGACTAAAGAGGAGGTCTGTTCAACTTCGTTGTTAGTGGTTTCCATTGAGTTGTGGGTGATGGGGAGGGGAGGAAATGGACCATAATCTAGGAAACAATTTAGTAGGACATGGAAAAGGCAACCTCAGCCACAGCAAGTGGAGTTATTCAGTTCTGTTCCCTCAAGTCCATTTGTTTTGGGGGTTTTTAAAGCTACAATCTGAAGAAAGCTCTCACCGTTGTGGACTTAACAGCAATTGTAGACAAGACTTGTCTCACAGCATCACCCTGCTTCATTCATTGAATGTGTGGGAGCTTCGTGTAATGTTGTCCTCCACTTGTAACCCCTTCTTCTTCTTCCCTCACTTCTTCCATATTTTCTTTCTTACCTCAGCGAGACTGGCTCAGGACATACAAAGCTACTTGTGTGTCCCTTCTCCAAGTCATAGTACTACAGGCCAACCAAGTTGTTTTGCTATTTGAGGCAGAAAATCCTACAGGCAGCCCTCTTCCTCCTTGGGAGTTAAAATGCAATCATAAGAAATTAATAACAAACAATCTGCTGCCTTTTTAGGGTACCCCAAAATCTGCTGCTGCCTGACGTGGCTGTTATACTTACGACAAAGCCAGCCCTGTACCTCAGAATATTTGTTAAAAAGAAAAGACCAAACAGTTGCAAAGTGCTTCCTTACTGCTAGTGCAATAAAAGCCTGGTCTAAATTCTCCTGAGTCACCAGACTGCACTCAGGAAAATGTGGGCTTTGATAGGGGGAGGTTACCACAAGATTGTACTCTATTGATATAGTCCTTTAGAAACCAAAGAGAGTCTAAGATGACCCAAATCATTTTCTAGTGTCAGGCACTAGAAATACAATGTGAGCATTTAGCACCCCATCTACTCACCCACTCAACCAACGATGTGTCCCTGAATTTTTACTGGCCCAGTTCTTTATTGTCAGTGATAATAAAAGGCTCCAGAAGTGAGCAGTGTTGCCATGGGGGCTTAATATGACTCCCACTCTGCTAGTAGAAATCTCACTAATGACACAGTCCACCTCTATGGTTTGCATTGGGGATCTTTTGAGTGTCTCCCTCTTACCTCACACGAATTCTCCCTCATTTTTTGACACACATACACACACATGCACACACAGAGAGAGAGGGGGAGACAAATTCTTCATAACTTTCTTAGTAGTGCATTTTTTCTATCAGGGATGGGAAGAGGCTTTTGTGGGATTTTTCTGCCTCAAATCTCAAAATAACTTGCCTGTTGTGTCTCCACATAAGTTGATGGAGAGGAGGTACCATTTGCTCCTTTTGCTGCAGGCAGCAAAGTGGCTTTGGCCAACCCTGGCAGTGATGTGCTGCTCATTTGCACATTGCATATCTTTACCTGTGCTTCTCTAAACATCTGCCTGTGCAAACAATAGTTAAATCCAAACCCCATTCCTGACACTGAACTGATGAGGATCGTATTAATGTCCTTCTATCTATCCAGGCTCTCTCTCTAGCTCCCCCATCCCCAGCCTGGCTTTGTCCCATCATTAAACTGATGGGCAGCTTACTCATTATATAGAATTCTCCTCCCCGGCTGCTGAGACCATCATCAAAGTTCCTATTTTCACTCAGGTCCAACCTGAGCGGTGTTTGACACTGCCAAGCAACTCCTGAGGACAAAATAATAAGCCATTCTCAAGGACTGTCATCATGAACCCTGTCCAAGTCATTGGGAGAATAGATCCAAATTCTTCCTTTGTTGCTAAACCTGTGCTCTAGGCTCCCACTTCTCCTTCCCCACCCCACCCCAGCTTTCTCTTCTAAAACATAAAGGGAATACAATAGGTCTTTTCAGGCTATGCCAAGCTTCTTCTCAAGCTCTCTCAGATAAGCGCTGGCAGGAAAGGTGACTGCCATCAATATTTTGGTGAATGTTAACTACCTGGGGACAGCTTTGCAAGGGGATAACCGCAGTTAGTCTTTAGGCATGTTTTAAAACACCGCATTTAAAAAATCTTCCACTGAAGCCTTCCTGTCAAATACGCTTTTGCATTAGAGAGAGAGAAAGAAACAGAAAGAGAGAAACAGCAACCCAACTTCCTAATAACAAGAACAAAGCTGATATAGTCCTTCTCTTCAAGGTATGTTTTCATCTTTCCAGATATATCATCTGATGCCATCTTATTCATTTGTTCAGAGGGATGCTTCATCTACAAAGGGAGGTAGGATGGTGGCAGATTCACTAACACCTCACTAACACTGCCTTAGTGTAGCCCTACTGGGAAATCTGGAAAAGAGTGTTGGTTGGGGAATGGAACAAAGCTACAAACAGATCCCCCCCCCACTACACACACACTTTTTGGCTAGAAAAGCTGTGCAAAAACCTTGAGCCACACTTTCCACACCTCTGGTATAAAAGGTAAGAATGTGAGCAGTGAACCCATAAAATGATTTCCTTCTCCCATCTACAAACTCACTGAATGGTCCTTGGGTCTATCATTCTTCTTTCTGCAAAACAGAGATAAAACAGTACCTTATTGCACAATGCTCTTTCACAGGCTATGGGAAGAATGTGTGTATCTGAAGCATTCTGAATGATGTAAATCTGTAATACAAGCTTTGTTTACTCCACTGATCACAGTGAGAGTTACTCTGCATAAATGCTGACAATACTGTGCTGGACAAAACTACATACCTAGAAGCTAGTGAGGCGGTCAGAGTATAAACCAGTTACTCTCAACCTGACCTACCTCACAGGGTTGTTGTAGGGGCAGAACCATGAACTGTATTGAGATCATTAGAGAAAATGTGGGCTATGAATGTGTCTATCAATAGTAGTTATTTGTCAATGCTTTGTCATAATGCACCTGGTACTAGTGCATGCTGCAACTTTCATGTATGTGTACATGCTTTCAAGTCACCTGTCGAGTTATGAATTTCATTGGGTTTTCTTAGGCATGGAATACTCAGAGGTGGTTTTGCCAGCTCCTTCCTCTGAAATATAGCCTACAGCTCCTGGTATTCCTTAGTGGTCTCCCATCCAAGTACTAACCAGGGCTGACTCTGCTTAGTTTCTATGATCAGACAGGATCTGGTCCGTTTAGAGTACTTACGCCATAACAAATGTAACTTCCATAACTATGCCAAAATCACTTTGATATTTTGAGAATATTGCTGTAAGGAGCTCTTTTTAGTGGGATAGTGCATGGTCTAATGCAATAGAACCCTCCCTGATCCAAACCCCTTTTTTGCCAAATTGCTAGTTATCTGAACTTGACTTTGTAGACTCAAGCTAATGTAATCCCATGTTGCAAATGCTTGCTTATCCTACTGTTTTGGATGCCTCCCAAGCCATTTGTATAAATGTATCCTCTTCTGCAGAAGATTTCTAACAAACCAACCTCTTTCAATAAAAGGTGCAATGATACTTTTTGGCGGACTGTACAGTCTGGTAGCTGTTACTGCTGCTGCTTGGAAGGCTTCTTCTGTGGGGTTGGGGAGGGTTATGTGAAATTCGTCCACTTAGCAAAATGTAGGAAAGCAAGATGAACAGATGCAAGCAAACACCCATGCACCCATAATATATGCTCATAAACAAAGATATAGGTATTTATGCAGCTACTTCTTTCCCTTACTCCCCCAAATGACAAGGACATAGCTGTAACTGCTTCCAAACAGGGAGAAAGACAGAAAAGCCTGTGACTGAGGTTTTTATATCATGCTCCATGGTGGGTTAAAATGCTGTTTCTATGGGACATTTATGCCCAGTCTTTTAGTCACAGGTACTTGTCTGCCTTTGCGTTTCCTTTTGAATTCAGAGGGTATGATTCAGTCAGTCCTACTGTGAGCATAGCCTAAGTCATGAAAGAGCTTCTCTTTTCTTATCACCTTTTGTGCATGAGTGGATCATGACACCAGGGCACTATGGCTGCTTCCTCTATCTCCACAGCAGCCTAGGGCTCTGAGTGACCATTTTCATGTGCTACAGGCAGTAAGAGAACAAAAGCAACCTCCTTAAATATCTCTGCTGCATACAATAAAAGAGCATTGAGTGCTCAGTGATACTCTGTCAACAAATGTACACAGAGAAATGCCTTTACACATACTCTTATCTTGCACATAAAAATATGCTTCTAATCACCACTGGAAATACTCCTCTCCCAAGCAAATCTTAGCCACAAAGTTTAAGAGGTGATGCTGGGTCGTTCCCTTTCAGCTTAATAAACGCCTCGTGCGCACACACGCATGCACGCCCGCACTGATTTGTCATGAGAATAAATGGGTGAGAAAGAAGAATCGCATATGAACCAAGTCTGAACTCCCTAAAAGAGGAATGCATAAGGTTACAATCTAATACAAATACATGTAGAAATGTAGTGGGGCGGCAGGAGAATTCCCCTCACGTGCACTTTGTAAGTAAGCCAGTTTGTTATTTGTTGAAGTCCTGGACCACAGTTATATTGATCAGTTGGTTGCTGAGTTTTGAAAAAGTGGCCTCAAAGTATTCCATTTTCAGACAGTGTTAATACACAGCGTATTTGATTAGAAAATGCTTATTTTGCTCATTTACCTGCATTAGGCTCTGTCGTAGTCACTTCTTCCCCATTTTGAAACCCTTGTGGGTAAATCATTAATCCAGGAAAGTCCAAGCCTGTGTATGATTATGCACCAATCCTGCTACCATGCGTTCAGTAGACAAAGGCAGAAAATAAATATAATGTATGAACACACACCAAATCAAGATGTGCCGGGAAGGGGAGAAACCCATAGGCATCCCAACAGCTGACAGATATTAATGTAAGCATTTTTGTAATATGGTTGTGCACAGGCACCTCATCTCAGACCACTATCTGCATGTGCATGTACACACATGTATAGCCACATACTTGAAAATCCTTGTTTATTATGCAGTAGAGCAAAACTGAGATTTTTAAATAAATTTCTCCAGTGTAAATAAATTCCCCACCTTGAGCAAACTTCAAGCAATCCCAGAGTCGATGTCTCTATTTTTCAAATAAATCATTGCTCTAAATGAGCATGGACCTGGCAGTTAGAATTTCCAAATGATTCAATATTTGGGGCAGTGTTGGAAACAACTCAAACAAACAATTTTACAAGTTCCAGAAGTGAATACTTCCCTGGTTCCCCCCTCCCCACCCTCTCTTTCTCTCCCCCTCTTTTTAATTTGAAGAGCTGGAAGGAGAGGGGAGGGGGCTGTGCTCTTTGGCCCACAAGAAATCGGTGACCAGGGGACATCTGCAAACTATTAGGACACAGATTTCAGGTAGCTCATAGGAACACGTGCTATCCACATTACACCCTGCAAGTATATTTCCACAACTTTACTTCTCCAAATAAACAGTCTGGCTTGTCCTGCATTAGCAAGGAGCTACACAAACAGGTAGAGAGAATAGTTGTTCTATTCTCTCTTCCAGTTCTGATGGATTTCTTGTAAGCTGTCGCTTGGCCATGTAATTTGAACTATTCCTTGGCAGTAATTTAAAACTAACCCGGTTCCTAAACAGAATACAGCTAGTTTTAACTTACTGTCATTTATTTATCTGTATGTGCTATGAAACATCATGTATAATTTTCACAGCATGTTAGCTTGGACGTAGATGTCATAATTAAACAGCTGCTTGCAAAAAAAAAAAATATTTATTCTTTGTAAAAAAAAAAAAAAGTTCACCAAAAGCAGTAATATTAATACTAATAGTAGGATGGTGAAGATGATGATGATGATGATGATGATGATGATGATGATTGATGATGGAAGAGATAAAGCAGAAGCATTTATACCATGCTGACACAACCCACTTTTTTTATTTAAAAGAATGAAATTCCTTGTACTAAGAAACAGTACAGAATTCCTTGTACTGAAAGGCTCTAATTGTGTCATATAAGGCGTAGGTCCCTGTTGAACTAAGTATTACTTACTTGCTAAGTAGACACATATAGGATTGCACTGTATGTTGTCATGGACAAATTGACATAGAAAATACATCCAATCTGTATAATATACTCACCTGAAACAAATGCTAGAGCGAAAACAAATAATACAAGGCCTTAACCTAAACTTGCAAAGGGAATCAAGCTAGTAAGGAAGAAAAATATAAAGTAACAAAAATGTTAACCTGAGGAACAGAAACTATAGCTTCAGTGTTACAGTTCTGTCCTTGCCGTATGTGACCGGTTTATTAAAAATACAAATTACTTACTAGTAAGTGAAAATGTTTATAGTTTAGCTGCAATCCTGCCTACCATCAGGATGATTGATTACCACTGAAACCAATGAACCAAACCAGAGAAAGTTAGGTGTACCTACACACTGTATTGAAATCAATGGAATTTAAGATACTTACAACTAGCTTGTTTTCATTGGCATCAACAGGACTGAGGAACAATAGATTGCTTTGGGATGGATCAAGGCCAGTAAGATTTCAAACAGCCTAACTGCCCCACATTAAGACTGTATACATTTCCAAAAAAGAAAAGTTGTCTTGGTTTTAAGAGCACTCTATTGAGGAGGTATTTGCATCTTGTTGGTAACTAAGGCTAGAAACCTAAAACACATTTACTAAAGGAGTAGACTGGAGTGAACACAGACAGATTTTCTTCCACATAAGCATCCAAAAAGTTTTACTTTTCACTGTAAATAATCTCTACCATTTAATTCATACAGGGATGCAATTCACTAGGAATTTGTTTTATGAAATTCCTACTGAAAGGGCAAGGACATGGGGAAGAGCCCTACAATAGGAAGTTTTCAAGGAGTTCTTCCCAAAGCTTTCAGGTCCAAAGTAATTTATCTCCCAGTAAGTTCTCAAAGAAACTTAGTACTTACTGTACTTAGTGGATGAGGAAGCCCTTGCCCATCTATGATCTCCATTAGAGCACTGACTCTATTGTGCACACAAAGGTCACTGGATCAGGCAAAAGTTTATCAGGACATTACTATTTGCAGTAGCAAGAATAGAAGCAACCCAATCCCACACTTGAGAAACTTGATTTCATTCAAAAAAACAGTAATTAAAGTGTCTAATGCTAGCTAGAACATATCCATTGACAGCAGAAATAATAATTTTTATTTACTGGTGAATCTGATATTCCTGTGAGTCGGTTCACATATGGATTGTGAACAAATCCACAAATTATCACCAGTATCATTTTAATATGGCATGTATTTGGATACTTTAATAATTATTTTGATTTGTTACATGATTTTGAAAAAGACTGTTTATCTTCGAAGTGATCTACAACCCTCCTTTTAAAGCAAAATTTTCATGGCATTTTACTTTTCAGATGCTAGCTGTGAACCAGGGAGGTTTAGAAGAGTAAAGACTGGTGCAAAAATCTATTCCAAAAAGATAAATAATGTGAGATGAATTATGAGCAAAATGTTTATATATTTAGAAACTCTTGAAAGATTAATTGTTTATTCAGAGAGCAGTGTCAACATGTTCTTTTGCCCTTGGATTTTCAATCTTAAAATTCTGATCAAGATATTGTTTTGAGGAATTGCAAGAGAAGTTTGCAGTTATGCATAATGACAGATTCAAGAACTATCCAGGATTGTCTTAGAGAGAGGCTGACATTTACACAATGTTTTGAAAGTGGAGATAAAAACATACTTTAGAGAGAGAATTTTACAGATTACTTTTGTAAAATATTCTTTCATATTCAATGAAACACTGCAGGTTGCCCACTTAAGCTTTTAATGAACAGCTTTGGTTACGTGATGATATGCAGCCTGAAGATAACTTTTAAAATATAGACATGCTCAGGAAACATATAGATTACAGTGAACTTCTCCAGTTAACAGTGAATTTGTTATGATGTACACATTAAGTTCCTGGTTCAAGAAGCAATGGTCCCAGGAGTCCTACAAAGGTTAATAAAAACTATGACCCATGGGGAATAGAGTCTGACCTATTTATGGACATCTTTTCTATTTATTTCCATTTTGCTAGGTTGTATCTAAAATCTTTATCAAAAAATAGGAAACGGCTGCTTGGTTTAGCCATTGTAAAAGTTCAGCTAGACCACACCGGGAAGGAAATTATCTGTACTAATTTCCCTACCAAGTCTTCTTCAAACTACAGATTGTAAATAGCTGACAGCTTTATTATTTATATACATGAAAACAGAAAATCAGATAAACTAATATACAGAGTGATGATTCAGCTGATGTAAGTGACATCTTAATTATTCAAAATCCTGAGTTTCACTGTTCCCATCCACCACATATAAAAACAAAAAGCCCTTGAAAAACACATTTCCTCTTATCTGAGCCTCTGATTATTTTGCTGTTCTAGATATTCCCTAAACTATTCAAATAGCTGAAACCTTCCCTAAACTCAGAAAGCATGACACAAAAACTATTCCAATTTCTCAACAACTTTTGCAGAAATAAGTTATATGACAGGATTGAGGACAGGATTCATGTTAGAACTTTAAGCTAACGTCTCAGTGTATTTATGATTTCATTAAAAGTAGTAGTTTTAAAATCTCATATTAACTTTTCCTTTTTTATCCTGCAAAACAGGCATGAATTAAACTAAAAATCCCTTCCCAGTTTAAAAAAAATAATTCTCCCTGTGTGTGCTGCTTTAAATGAAAAGGCTATCCTTGTTACTAATATACAGTAGAACTGCATTTTTAAGAGGTATGTCTTGTTTTTGTTTTTTACTATTGTGGGGCAAACTTCTTCAAAAGGTAAGGATCAGGCTTGAAGCTTTTCTTGGGAGGCTAACATTAAGGGACCTCTAGCATTACTCTTGATAGATTGCTAAAAAGTTTAATTCATACTTCATTGCAAAATTGGGGTCTTCATTTTAAAAGAGGATTGTTTTCTTTTTTAAAAAATCCACTACTTCATTGATATACTTTAATGTCCCTTTTACTGATTATAAAAAGCAGAAAGAGTGAAGAGTAACAAGTAAGAAGTAAAGCACTTTCAGGAACTGATATTGGGTATGCAAAGTTACCAGAAAAATAGCAAAGCTAAAATGATTACTTTTTTCTTTGAATAATAAGCCCAGGTTTGAAAAAGCACAAGTGATCTTGGTCTCACTTCCACATGATAGGATTTCCAAAGAACAACTACAAGCTCACTTATAGTTCTGGAGAAATGTTCCACTCAGTGGTATAGAGGGTCTAGGGCACTGTATGGCTATAAGCTGCCTCTTACTCTAATCCCAAACATTGAGAGGCATCTTGAGTGGGCAAGAGCCATTAGCCTTACAAAAGACTTGCATATGTTAGAGATGCTAAGTGCTAGAAATGACTCTGTAAACGAGAGCAACAGAGCTGTCTGTGTTTTTGGACTCTGAAGGAAGGGATTCACCACAGAAACTGTCATAATGAGGTGCTGCACCTTAAAATTTTCCAGTATACCCCTGGTCCCCCACACTCACCTCACACACACACACACACACAAGATAACTAGAGAGTGAGTCTTCACAAAGAGCAGTGTGTATGGAGTTATCAAGAACACACTGATGTGATTCTGATCTAGCTAATGTACTGTTAGGGCTTAATTCTTCCACTGAAATCAGTAGGATGGAGAAGTCCTTCCTTTGAGCTGGATCATCTCTTTCAGAACTTTTTAAAAATTGTCTTGAAAATCCCATATATGGAAAAGTTAGGCAGATAGCTTTTCATACTTTCCTTTTTCACAAACAGTCTGTGTTGTAGAATTATCTTCCCCTTTTCAAAGTCCAGAATTATGCAGTTTCATTTAATGTGTATATTATATTTACACTTGGCCTCTTTAAGAAATGATTTACATGAGAAGTATTTGGAAAACACATGCTAAAAATCAACACCTACTGACAAAAGATCCATTTTTTGGTCCTCTTCTTTGACTCTCCTCTCTACTCCTACTTCTTTGTCCAAAGGTGTATCATTTGGAATAGAACTCAGAGAGCAATTTTGAAATACTTGCAGACAAAAGAGTGAGTGAAAAATGAAATATCCAGATTCTAGGTGTTGCTTGTTACCTTCAAGTCACAAATATTTAAACTGGTGGTAGGCAAACTTTGGGTCTGTAAAGTCAACTTTTTCTCCTAGAAGCCCCAGATTTACTAATCAGAGCTAGGCACAAATTAGGAGCGGGGAGAACTGTGCTGTCAGCTGCATGTGGCGTCCTGTGAGCCACACATGGGATGTTTAAATATGTTATCTAGATTGGAGCTATTGCTATACCTCAGAGATTTTTAAACAAAAACTCTTAGAATAACCAGGAAAGCTACACAAGGACCTGGTCAAAGGCCACCCATAATGCCTGTATTTTATGAGTGGGATGGATGGCCATGTCAATTTATCATCACCATCATCATCACTTCAAATCTCTTCCTGATATCAAATAACTGGGAATCAAAATCCTTTGCCCATGCACTGCAAATCCCCTCGAGATCTACCAGAAGATCCAGATACATCTCCCATCCACCCCTGATTTAAGCACTAGAGTTAAAATGTAGAACTGTGGTGGGTTGCAGCTCAGCCTGAGGGTTCTCTGCTGTATGTAGTATTAAGACTCACAAGTGACTATTACTGTAACTTCTCATCTGAAAGGGACCCAAGCGCCTCTAAAAGAACACAGGCAGATGAACATCAATTACATTTTTATCTTCGCAAGTCTGCTAACTGGAGGAAGAGATGAGTTAACAATGTGCCACATGCCACACTCTTCACCTATCTGAATTTGGAACAACTAAAAGAATCACTTGGGACTAAGACATCCTGTCGCTTAAACTTTTTAAAAATGGAAATGAATGAGAGACACATTTAAGCCTATCTTCAGCTAAATAAAACTAAAGGAGGGCCCTTGAGATTTATAACTTGCTTGTTTTGATTTGCTTCCCTGGTGTTGATGGATGAATAAATAAAACGTTAAGGAGAGATACCAGAGGATCATAATTGTATTTACAAAAAGGAATGGAGGGGGGAGAATAAATGGAGGCATTGGAAAAAAAATCATCACCATTATATATTTTATTTCAAATTGTCATTGCATGTCTAGGAACCACCTGGAAGATTTTAAAGAAATGGTACAATGATCGTGTCCACGATCTGTTTTTATGGCGTGTATTAACTTGGGAATATTTTCCTAGATCAGAATTCAGGGTCCTCTCCTCGTACCCTTGTGCTTGGGGACAGGGCTGCAGAGGGCTTTCTGGAGATGGAAGGCTAGAACAATTCTATTGCATTGTACCCGTGCTCTTCAGGCGATAAGGGACGGGTGGGTCAGAAACATGCTTCGTAGCTCAGCGGCAGAGAGACCCTTCTCCCTCTCAACGTCCCTCCCACCCGCTCTCCCAAACAAAACAGCCCCCCCCCATTGGCTTTTCCCTTCTTTCCCCTCCGCCCCGCCTAGAACCCCGTCTCCTTGCTGCCCCGCTTTTGTTTGATCGCATCCCTCTCTCTCTCTCTCTCTCTCTTCGCGTCACCGGCATCCGTGGGTGACATCACGCTTTGCAAACGCCCGCGCCGGTGCCCTGAAATTTCAGTGTGTTGACTGATGAGACGGGCGGAGGGGAGGGGGACGAAAGAGACGTGACAAAGGGGCTTTAGAAATCGCTCCGCTTTGGGGGAAACCGGGACAGTCAAGGGAGGCTGAGAGAATGCGAGAGAGAGAGAGAGAGAGGGAGGAAGAAAGAGAGAGGGGGAGAGAGAGAGAGAAGGAGGAGGAGGAGGAGGAGGAGGCGGCGGCGGCGGCGGCGGCGATCTTTGCATGTATTTAGAGTAGCCTTATAGAGAGATGCCCTCCGCGTGACAGGTCAAGCCCCGCACCGTCTGCACCGGAGTCCCTGAACGCGCGCTTCCGAGAGACATTCCGCACTAGCCTGTTACAGCGCGATGATTCCACTTTCAACCTCCTCTGGAATCCCGGATGGCCCCTCCCGAAACTGCAACCCCCAGGATTCCAGAGGAGGTTGAAAGTGGAATCATCGCGCTGTAACAGGCAAGTGCAGAAATGGCCAGAGAAACACACGCAGATCCATACATGCTCGGGCGACGGTCCCCCTGCTCCGTGGCTGGTGCAATCGAGAGATCCGTTGCCCCTGCCCGTTCGAACCACCACCCTCCGAACCCTTCACTGACCCGAATTAACATGGCAGGGAAGCCCCCCGGGGGGGGAGTAATAACGACACACAGAGAAACGCCGTCGGGGCAACGCTCTCCCCGCTACTTCTGAACGAATTCGGTACCTCTTTTCGAAAAGATGAACCGTACTGGTTAAAATTGTCGCTGTCGTTGTTGTTCGTACATCATCCACAGGGAAGGCGTGCAGAAAATGAATAAAAAAGGTTAAAAATGAGAGAGAGAGAGAGAGAGGCGGCGGAATAGCCACAGTATTTTCCAATCCGAGGCGATACGATTCTTTGCAAACGGAAGGCGCTTCTATTGCCTACCGATATTGGAAGAATCACCATCATAAAATGGACTGTATAGTCTGGTTAAACGATTTTAACTCTTTTTTAAAAAAACACACACAAGAGGGAGGACACATTCCCTTTTGGGGAACATTGTTTTCCAGCCCTCTCTTCACCAATCTTATTTAAAAAGCGGATCCTTTTTCAAACCCTTTTTGCCACCATTAGAACGATTCGTTTTTTGTCGGTTCCTAAAAATCTCCCTTAAGACTCGAGATCGACCTATTGTTTTACCGAGCTACTCGGTTTTTTACAAGGTCCGAAGATTGTCAGGGTTTTGTTTTGTTTTGTTTTTCCCCTCTCAGGAAGGGCGGAAAGGGAAAGTGGGTAAGAAATGGTAACATTTGCTTCTGTGTATAAAAGATCCTTCTACCTGAGATTTAGAATAAAATACTGGGCTCGTCACAGAGAAGCAACTTCCCGGGCGAAGGAAAAATAAAAGGAGATATTTTCTCTGAAAGTCCTGTATATATATATATATATATATATATATATATATAAAAAGAAAGTTAATTCTTTCCCATCCCCCTTCAGAACCTGAAAACAGATTTTTTATTAAGAAAGAGAGGAGGAGGAGGAGGAAGAGAACGGAGGGTACATGTTGTTCGTTTCCCTCCCTTGGCGTTAAGTGTTGCAAAGGATAAAAGATTATATTCGCTCCTGGAAAACGTTATTTCTCTCCCCCGCCTCCAAAATAATTTCAGGCGAAGGTTGTCGTCCTTTTTCTATCACTCTGGCTTATCTTTTCACGTTCTGCCGGGTTGTGAGATTTTTAAGGGAAAGACTTAAAAAAAAAAAAGATTGGGGAAAATGGAAAAGCGAAAGGGACTTCACCGTCAAATAGCTGGCCCTCATTTTTTTTTCCCCCTTCCTTTTCTGCAGTGAGGAGCGGGCGGGGAAGAGGGCGCGATGGCATCCCCGCATCCCACTCCGAATATAAAAGACTATTTTCCGCACTAGCCTGTTATGGCGCGATGATTCCACTTTCAACCTCCTCTGGAATCCTGGGGTTTGCAGTTTCGGGAGGGGCCCGCCGGCCCCTCCCGAAACTGCAAACCCCAGGATTCCAGAGGAGGTTGAAAGTGGAATCATCGCGCCATAACAGGCTAGTGCGGAAAGTCACGCGCTTCTCTAAAACGAGAGGAGAAGTGCCGCTTCTCCCCGACCCGGAGGGCCCTCCGGGAAGGGCTCAGCGGCGGAGGAGGGGAGGGCTGGGGAAATAAGAGGCCCGGCTCCCCTCGCAGCTACCATTCCTCCCTCCGGAAGGCCTCAGCAAACAACATTCACGGGTGGAAGTGGGCGAGAGGGTTGGCCCCTTCCGTTGCCACTCAGGTATTTTACCCAGAGCCTGAGGAAACCTTCTTCCCTCGGCTCACAGCGTCAGGGGGCGCGCAGAGCCATGACTGAAAACACCGGCGAAAGCGCCGGGTCAGCGGCAGTCGTTATGGGTATCCTGGTCGTCGCCCCGTGCGTGGGTTGCTTGCGAGCTGCTTTCCCTAAAGGCCGTCTCGAAAGCCAAGGCGTTTTTTTATTTTTAAAGACTGACAGGCCCGGGGTCAGGTTCCCGCCCCGGTCAGGCAAGGCCGCCGGAAAGGGCTTCGGGGCCGAGGCTCTGGCAAAGGGAGGCGAAAGAAAGCCCCGCGGCCCGGACAGGCTCTGGGGAGAGCCAGCGCCTCGGACTCGGGTCGGTCGGGCTGGGAAGTTTCGTAGCCTTCGGATGGCAAACTCCTCTGCTCTGCCTGGAGGAGCCCAAACGCTCCAGGCCCCTCGAGGGTCCTGGGGAAAGGCGGGTCGCCGCACTCGCGCATGCGCGTGGCTTCCTGCCCCCCTCGAACTTCTAAGGACCTGCTCAGCCTCAAGTCTGTCCATAGGAAAAGGCGGGAACGGGAAGAGAGACGCGCAAACGGGGAAGGGTACATTTCAGGCGTGTGTGGGGCGAAGAGTATGTAAAACACCTTTCCTTGAAGGAGGTCGGGGTGGGTTAGGTCCCCATTCTCTGGCACCCCCGAGTTGGGAAGCAACTGCCATTAAGCTCTGTGGGACTTACTCCCACGTAAGGGTTGTAGCCTTCACCGGCGAGCTCCGTTGTACTCCATGAGGCTTATCCCTAAAGCAAAGCGTGAATAGGAGAGCCGGCTTGGGGTGTAGGTTTGAGAGTTGGCCTGCGGCCCTGGAGACCAGGGCTGGATTCCCTACTTGGCCGTGGAAACCCACTGGGCGACCTTGGGAGCGTCACACACTCTCCACCTCAGAAAACCCCGAGATGGATTCGCCTTAGCGTCGCCATAAGTCCGAAACGACTTGAAGGCGCGCAACAAGCAGCGCCAATACAACTTTACTAGTCTCCGCGCGTTTTCGCAGCAGCCTGGCAGAGCCTGTCCTACACCTCTGTCCCCCTCTCGTAGGAAGGCAGATTTATTGTCCAAGGCGTAGGATTGCAGCTTTCCATTTAGTCCCCTTTGTTTCGGACCGCGGGGGGGGGGGGAGCCGCAACAGAAAAGCAACGGGTGCTTCAGTTGTGTTCAGAGGAGGGAGGCTGAGGGAGCTAAAAGGATGCGCTAAAAGCACTGAATGCTCTGTCACACACGCGCTCCCAGCAGACTTTGAACGAAAGTGATTTTAAAACCCAGCACTTGAACTGACTGCCTTCCGCACTGGACTGTTATAGCGCTATGATTCCACTTTCAACATCCTATGGAATCCTGGGGTTTGCACTTTAGGGAGGGGCCGTGCAAACCCCAGGGTTCCATAGGATGTTGAAAGTGGAATCATAGCGCTGTAACAATCCAGTGCGGAAATGGTTAGATATCTTTATATCAATTGCTTTGACTCTGAAGCGATTTCGACGGGAGGCTGGCTGAACGTTGTGGACGATGAAAGGGAAGGCGGGAGACGCCTCTGATAAATCACATCTCCAGATTCAGCCGCGTGCGCCTATCTGTGCGCGCCGGCGCGAGGAGAGAGAGAGAGAGAGCGCGCGCGCTGGCCTCGCAGCCGCCTTGAAGCTTCGCGTCGCCTCGGTCGCTCCCGGGTCAGTTTCTGAGCCGATGGTGCCCCCTCTGGATGGAAACGAGAATTGCAGGCAAGGTGATTTGTTTATACAGAGGTAACCGTAAAAGGTCCAAGAACAGAAACGGGAGACTGAAAGGAGAGTGGAAAAAACGCCACGGAAAGCAAAGCAGAGCCGTGGAAAGGCGTCTGTCTTCCTCGGCAAGACAACATGACAGCTAATGATTTAAAAGGGTTTACAGGGCGGGAAGCGTCCGCCGCTGACGAACGCCGTCATTAACCAGAGAGGAGAGAGACAGTGCGTGGGGTGGACGAGGCAACCCACGCATCACGTCTCCAGGCGAGACCTGAACGTGGAGCGATCAAAAGACTTAATCGATCACAAAGTAGGCCTGTTTCTCCTTCCCGCACCCCGCCCGCAAGCCCTTCCTCTTACACAGTTAAATTGGCTAGTTCTACCATCGGTGCTCATCAGCTTGTATTTCTATCTAAAACTTTATATTCATTGGCAAACTTCCTCTGTCTCACCCACTAGATTAAAAAAAAGAAGGGGCATACGGACCAGGGCATGCAACGGATGCTGAAATATCCCAAGATTTGTAGAATCAGCATTTAAAATAAAACACGCAAAACCTGATAAATAGCAACAGGTCTTTCTAGAACTGACCTCCCTAATCATAGTAATAGTAATAATGCAAATAATAATGCAGAAGAAAAACATTTATTCTGACTGAAGGGAGAGATTATGCAGGGCTAGCTTTCGGTTTGCACTGCATCTTCTACGTCCATTTGAAGAATACTGGCGGCCGGGGCTTGCCAGTAAACCACATTTGCAGATGAAGGTCTTGCCTTTCGGATGCAGGCCGACGCTTCAAGAAGATAAACCTGCTGCCTCCTGTGGTTTATGTACAGCTTTAAATAAATTAGTTTCTCCCCCCACACACAAGTGGTGAAAACTATCTCCTTATACAGACACACGGACCCCCAATAAACAAACATCTGAGCCCAAACACTATAGTGGATTTATTTCGAAATAAGACCCGTGGGGCTCAGTATATTTAATGCCCAACTTCTACCGAGGGAAGAATTCTAACCTAAAAATACTTGGAAGGCTTTTTATTGTCGACATTCTAAGCCGAAACAGGGAAATCCTACATTTCTATACATGATTCTATGACACGAATCTCTTCGCAAGATTTTGATTCTTCTTTTTTTGGAGGGGGGAAAGAGGTTCCTATCCTTGAAGAAAAACAGAAATCCATATCGACCTCTTTCTCTTATGCTCACAATACGAGATCATCCATGAGCATTTTTTGTTCGTTTCCAGAAGAGGTTGCATAAGGATCGATAACCTTAGGGCGTTTTGAATCCGACCCCCACAAAAAAAAAAAAAAAAATCCCCCCTTCTATCCCTGAACGGCGTCGCCCCTTCGCCTGCCACCTTTAAGGGTGGCTCAAGCATCAGGATGAGCAAAATCAAAACAAAACCCTCCCCTAGGATAGGTGAGTCACAAAATCACGGACTGACCTCAACGCGGGGAAAGGGGGGACGGGTGTGGAGGGAAGGGCAGAGACAGGGAAGCGCGGTCAAAGTTGTTGCTTTGCTTTTTCTGGGACGGAGAGAGAGAGAGAGAGAGAAAAAGGGGGGGTGAATAGTGACTGCGCAGCATTACCCGAGATGACGTATCTCTTAAGAGGAGATTTCGTGCCCTTTTCTCTCTTCCCTCCGCAAGCAACAAGCGAAATCTGCCTCGATCAACCAGGAGGCAAAAAGGAAAGGAGAAACTGACTCGGGAGCGATAGGCAGCGCAAGCGTTTGGCAGTACAAAGCCAGCTCCAGCGGGCGACAAACTTTCTCTTTTCCCCCCTCCTCTTTCTCCGCCCCTCTGCTCCCCCCTCTCTCGCTCCGTCTCTCTTCCCCCCTCCCTTTCCAGCTCGTTTCTCCCCTCCTTCTCCAAAGCTGGGGGGGGGGAGAGAAGAGTACAAAAACTTTTCAGCCAATCCACGGCGTGCCAGCCCTCGAGAGGCAGGGCCGCCATTGGCTGGAATTCTCTAAGGTGAAATAGCCGAGGAGAGTATTTATTAAAGAGACTCCGGGAGAAAAGGCTTAAGAGAGCGGAGCTGGGAAGGGGCTGCTGGGTGGTTGTCCGGAGCCCTGATCAAGAGAAGCGGGGAAAGTGAACTTTTCTTTACTCCAACCTTCGAGGAACTTTTTCTCCTTCTTTGCAAAGGGGGGACGAGAGGGAGAGATCGGGCGAGGGGACCTCAGAGGGGCTGCCGTCCCTGTCGTTCCAGCGGCGCCGCTGCGACCCTCCACCGCCTCCCCGCCCGGCCGCTGCTCCCATGTCCGCCTCCTGAGCTCCAGCATCCGCAGCCGCCGCCGCCGCCCCAACTTTCTCCCGAGCTACCCTTCGCTGCACACTTGTCGCCTTCTTGGGGCCGCCGCCGCCGCCTCGTCTCTTTTCATGCTGCAGTTTCCAGCGCCGTCGCCCCCTCTCGACTTCTGCTAACCCCTCCCCGTCTCTCCACCTCTCCCGCCCCCCTTCCCTCTCCCCCCTCCGCCCCTCGGTTTCCGCGTCTTTTTCTCCCCCCGCCACCCCCCGATACCTGTGATCGGGCCGCGCTCTCGCATGAATCTCCTCGACCCCTTCCTGAAGATGACCGAAGAGCAGGAGAAGTGCCTGTCCGGCGCCCCCAGCCCCACCATGTCGGACGACTCGGCCGGCGGCTCGCCCTGCCCGTCGGGCTCCGGCTCGGACGCCGAGAACACCCGGCCGCCGGAGAACGCCTTCCCCAAGGGCGACGCGGAGCTGAAGAAGGAGAGCGACGAGGACAAGTTCCCCGTCTGCATCCGCGAGGCCGTCAGCCAGGTGCTCAAGGGCTACGACTGGACGCTGGTGCCCATGCCCGTCCGCGTGAACGGCTCCAGCAAGAACAAGCCCCACGTCAAGCGCCCCATGAACGCCTTCATGGTCTGGGCTCAGGCCGCCCGGAGGAAGCTGGCCGACCAGTACCCCCACCTGCACAACGCCGAGCTGAGCAAGACCCTGGGCAAGCTCTGGAGGTGAGCCGGGCCCAAGGGGGGGGGCGGGATCGGGGGGACGGGGTGGAGGAGGGAGACCGGGAGGCGACCGGGGGCCGAGGAGAGCTCAGGGGAGAGCGCGCGTGGGCTCGCGGGGCGAGGGCGGAGGGGGCGGGGGAGCCCGGGCTCTGCGCGGGTCGCTTGCGGGGACGACCGGCCTCCTTCCGGGAACTTTTTCGCGCGTGGAGCCAGGGCAGGCGGGCGGGGGAAAGAGGGGGCCGTCGCGCGTGGGGCGGGAGTGGGACAGGGAGGTGAGACGGCACTCAACGTGGCCGGCTCCAGGAGAGGTTTCCAACCGCAGCTGCTTCTCGCCGTAGCTCAGAATGTGGGCTAAACCCGGGTGCAGGAAGAGGGAAAAGCCGAGCGAGGGAGAGAGTTCTCGTTTCGTGGGAAGCCCGCAGTCCTGTAGTACAGCGTGTGTATGGTTTCAGGTCGCCTGTCTGTTTCTGGCGACCCCATGAATGTCATAGAGTTAAGGCAAGGAATATTCGGAGGTGGTTTTTCCAGGTCCTTCCTCTGAAGTATAGCCTACAGCACTTGGTATTCCTTGCTGGTTCCCCATCCAAGTACCAACCAGGGTTGACCCTGCTTACCTTCTAAGATCAGAGGAGATCTGGTGCCTTTAGGGTGGTTAGATATTACAGTAGTTGGACATAAATTTCCCAGTGATTCAGAGGAACTTCAGAGTCAAGGTATATTGGCTACAGTTTACTTTCACTTAGGATAGGAGGCAAAAGACCCTGTTTTGGTTTTGCAGAGTCAAAAAGATGAAGCAGTTTCTAGTACAATGTTAAACTTGATTTTTTAAAAAAGAAGCCTGCTGGGAAACCAGATCATATGTCTCAGAAGGTGTGTTGTTTTTAGGTACCAAACATGTGCAGATGGGTTGCAGTTAGACTCAGAGGCATTCTGCGCATGATCATGGGGTTATTTCTCTTGCGTTACTTCAAAGATCCCCCGCCAAGGGCTTGGCCTGGCTGTAGAAAATAATGGAGAAGACTAAGCCCTGAGACAAATTGCACCTTGCTTGGGGACAGAACTTAAATGAGCACACAAAGAGTGTGGTGATAATTGGCATAAGTTGGCAAGGATGAACCAAGAGCCCATAAGTTGGCAAGGATGAACCAAGGCTGGATAGGGAGGATGACTTGTCGCTGGAGGGTGCCAGTGGGGCTGGGGAGGGGAGGGCGGATTAAGAGAAAGTGAGTCACCTGGCTGCAGCCCATGCTTGTGACTTGCAAAACAGAAAAAAAGGGAAGAGGGAGAAAAAGCTAAGCTCTACTTGCAAGTGAAGCAGAGAAAGTTGTTGCATTTAGGCATGAAACTATAGTCAGTATGTGTGGGAATGGGAGCAATCTAAAGTGTGTGTTACCTAAGCCCAGTACTGAACTTACATTCATGGGACTTGGGTGGGATGAGGTGAGACAGGTGGCAGCTCCAACCAAATTCCACTTAAGGGAGAGGGTGGAGGAATCCCCACATGGGCTTCTTGTTTTGTCTTGTTTTCCGTCTTACTTTGCTTGCTCTGTCGTATCTTCTTGGCCACCAAAACTGTCTACTAGATTCTTCCAGGGTGGATTGGGAGTAAAAGTTTGAAAGGGATCCTAAATTGATTAGGATTAGGATTAGGATTAGGATGGGCCAATGCAGAGCAGAGGCAAACCCCCTTCTCAGCAGTGCCCAGATATCCCAGGGGAAGTCTCCACACTGCTTCTGAAAGGGATACTGGGATAGTAGGGTGTCTAAAGACAGCATTGCTCCATGCCTTCTTGCTTGCTGGGTTTATTATGGCTCTTTGGCATTTTGGCAGCATGTCATACTTCCACATACTTGTGTGTCTCTTGACCTTCCTAGGAGCAGTAGCTTATTTTGCACACATTCCTAACCTCCCACAGCTGCCTGGCTGAGTGTTGCCTACAAAGTTGCCCAATTAACACAAATCTGGCCTCAGTGGTATATACTAGAAATCTAGATTTTAGTTGCAGTATAGCCATAAATAACCATGGGACCTTTCCTGTTTTGCTCTGTCTCATTCAGGTTATTAAACGAGAGTGAGAAACGCCCATTTGTTGAGGAGGCTGAACGACTGAGGGTGCAGCATAAAAAGGACCATCCAGATTATAAGTACCAGCCCCGAAGGAGAAAGTCGGTCAAGAACGGGCAGGCTGAACAAGAGGAAGGATCTGAGCAAACTCACATCTCTCCCAATGCTATCTTCAAGGCCCTGCAGGCAGATTCTCCTCAGTCTTCCTCCAGCATGAGCGAAGTTCATTCCCCCGGAGAACATTCTGGTAAGTGCACGATCTTCCAAACTTCACTTTGCAAAAGAAAATGAAAACGCTGCCAGGTAGGCAGAAACATGCAAAAAAGCTGAGTACAATGTAATTAGCAATCTGCCAGCTAACTGGCCAATAAGATACATCTTGGGACATTTACAGGGTACAGACAACTATAGGTGCAAGGTAGGGTGTGCGCGTGTGTGTGTGTGTCTTCAAAAATCCATGGCAGCTGTGGATGTATCTTTTATGGGGGAAACAATATGGAAAGATATCAGCACACTCTATGATAATATTTAAATCTATTTTGCTGCTTGGCAAACCATTTCTGTAAGCCACTTTGCTTCTTGTCCTCTTTTTTTTTCCCCAGTAGTTCATAATTTCCTGTATTTTAAAAGTGCTCCTTACTCTGACTCTTCAAAAAGACAAATTTAGGGACATGCAACTAACTACCTGTGTTCAGTGGTGGTCCACTGAGTTTTTAGTCACCCTCCAGCCTCTCATTACACTCACTTCCAGCCAGAGTTAACCATTAACTGAACTATCACTGTTAATACAACACCTTTGGCTTATTAAAGAAGGCCGTCATTAGATTTCCATGGCTTTATGGCACTCTCTTTGTGCCCTTATCAGTAGGAAAAGATAGGCTCAGGTGTGGTCTGCCTGCAATTTAACTTCAAAGGTGGAAAAGGTAGCAGACAGCTACTATAAACATATGTTGTTTCCTTTGTATCTCCTACAGGTCAGTCTCAAGGGCCTCCTACTCCTCCCACAACCCCCAAAACAGACGTCCAAACTGGTAAGCAGGACCTAAAGCGTGAAGGCCGCCCACTGCAAGAAGGAGGGAGGCAGCCGCCTCACATCGACTTCCGTGATGTGGACATTGGCGAGCTCAGCAGCGACGTCATCTCCAACATTGAGACCTTTGACGTCAACGAGTTTGACCAGTACCTCCCACCCAACGGTCACCCAGGCGTCCCGGCCACCCACGGCCAGCCCGGCCAAGTCACCTACACCGGCAGCTACGGGATCAGCAGCACAACCGCAACTCCTGCCGGTCCTGGGCATGTCTGGATGTCCAAACAGCCCCCACCCCAGCAGCCGCCACCACCGTCTCAGCAGCCGCCACCATCCCAAGCTCAGCAGCCCCAGGCGCCCCAACCACAGCCCCACACACTGACCACCCTGAGCAGCGAGCCAGGGCAGCCTCCCCAGCAGAGGACACACATCAAGACGGAGCAGCTCAGTCCCAGCCATTACAGCGAGCAGCAGCAGCACTCCCCTCAGCAGATGAGCTACAGCTCCTTCAACCTCCAGCACTACAGCTCCTCCTACCCAACCATCACACGCTCGCAGTACGACTACACAGACCACCAGAGCTCCAACTCCTACTACAGCCACGCCGCAAGCCAGAGCTCCAGCCTCTACTCAACGTTCACGTACATGAACCCCACCCAGCGACCCATGTACACGCCCATTGCAGACACTACCGGAGTGCCTTCCATCCCTCAGACCCACAGCCCCCAGCACTGGGAACAGCCCGTCTACACCCAGCTCACCAGGCCGTGAGGTCTTGAATGGCAATTAAAAAAAAAAACTTCCTCAGACCTAGAACAGTTTTTAAAACGAAAGGAAAAAAAAGCTAACTGTGACTGAACAAATAAGTGAGTGGGATGGTGGCAGAGAAGAAATCCTAGTATGCCTTGTGCACTACAGCATCCTTTTGAAATCAGCTAAACTGTTCTACTCAGTAAACAAACATACCTTGGGGGACTTAAAACTTTCATTTGAAGGCAATTTCTTTTTTATTTTTCTTCGTCAAGCAACCAACTTAGTTTGCCTAGGTATGGACTTGGTGATTATTTTTTAACGATAACTAAAAAATATAAAAGAAAGCAAAAAAGAGACAAGAGTCAACATATTCCTCTGTGAGGAATATGTTCTGTTTTAAGTATTTTTAGTATGTACTGTGTATGATTCGTTACCAATTTGAGGGGATTTATATATAATTTCACTTCATGTTTTTAGACAAACTTTTTTTAAAAAAAATGTTCCTTCCTTTTGCTTTTGACAGTTAAAACAACACTTAACAAAATGATATGCCTTAGCCCTTTTACTTGCTGTCAGAAGTATTTTTATATAGTTATAATTGTCTTTTGCTTGTAGAGAGCAAAAATGTGTGCATGAAGTCAATGAAACAATGGGGAAGTTTTCCTCACTAACCAGTGGTCACTTGCTCAATGTGATGATGGGGGTTTGGAAAGAGACATTATTTTTCTAACTTGGAAGTTAAAATATGTTTTGGGAGAATTGTTTTAAAGAAGTAACACCTTGAGCCTTAATGTAACATTCATGAAAAGCCTTAAAGAACAACCCTGTGATAGCTTCCAAGAGACTTGCACAATGATTTCCCTCATTGCCAAGGGGGAAAATATGAGTCTCTAAAAGAGAAGAGCTCAGTTTGTAAAGTCTGAAGCTTTTTTTCTTAAACTTTTATATTCTTGGCAACTGCCAGCACCCAGTTACAAAGCTACAAGCCAGCATTCCCTAACCCTCTCACACACACACACACACACACACATACACACCTTCCCTGGTTTATGACATAGGGGTCCTATGTGGAGGGAGAGTTTGTCAGTCTAAACCCCACCTTTCCTACTAACCCCATTATGAAGCAGACTTTCTGCTCCATGGAGCCCATTGGCAGGGGTGGTAGTGATGGTGGCAATGGGAGAGATACTGACTGTAGCAAATTTCATTGGTGACTTAAAAGAAAGAAATATATATATTTATTTTGTGAAAAAGAGGTTTTTAATCATGAGTTTTTCTTCCATTTCCTCCTTTCCACATTACAGGTTCTTGTAATGTAAACAGAAATGGCAGAGTCTTACACAGAGGGTATATGGTGCCTAATCTTTAAATTATGGTCTAAATCAATAACCTGTTGTTTTATTTATCTCTCTTGTTCTTTTTTTTTGTATTTTTATTATTATTATTATTCCTCCAGAATGTGTCTTAGATTTGTACAAAGACATCTCCTTTTGTTTTCCTTTCTGTCTTATCTTTTTTGTTTTTTAAGAATAAACTGGAAAGATTCCCCACCCCTTAATTTTTTTTTCACTGTACAAACACAAGATTGCAAAAGTAGTGTATCACTGAGTCATTTGCCTTGTTTTCTGCCTTGGTGCTTCTGGACTCATGAACTGTGCCTAAGTCTGTCTACACATGCAGCAGCAGAAGGAGGTAACAAGAAGACAGAATATTCTGCACCACTAAAGGTGGGAGATGCCATTTTTGAATGCTTTCTAGGGTTTGGTTTTAAAAAAAAAAAACCCTCCCTAGTGCTTTTCCTTTAAAAAAACATGCAGGGATTTCTTTTACATAGGGATGGGTTTTAAAAAATTATTATGTCATTGAAGTGGTACAACCCTCTCTGGTACCTCAAGGTCTCACTGCTTCATTCAAACATCTATGTAGGCCTTCATGTGTTCAAGTGAAGCAATACAAAAATGGGTGCAACTGTTGGGTTTTGCTGCTCTGTGAAGCTTCGTTTCTGTGGGGTTTGCACATTTTGATAGGGCTTTTCTTTTTCCTTGAAAACCCCAAAGAAATGAAGCTACAGAGGAGTTCTTGGTGGATAGCTCCCAATATGCCCTGCTAACCTTCCGCTTCTTCCTGCTATGTGATTTAAGGGGAAGGTTAGGGGGGAAACTAACACCAGTAAAGCTGTGGCTGAACAGTTATGGATCGCTTTTTTTAAAAAAAAGGTAGCCAACTTTTTTATTTAAAAAAAAGATATATTTGTTAACAGTTTTGTAGGGAATTCAGTAGAAGAAAATCTTAAAGCACTCTTATAATATGGTATCTTTTTCTATTTCTATATTAAAAGAAAGCAGATCTTTTTAAAGTATTTCTATAACTTAAAAGACCTGTCCTTTTACAAATCAGTTTTAGATAAGTGTTTTTGTGTCCTTTTGTTTGCAAATCCCTTTGGTTGTCTGTAAAACTTACTTTTTTGTATATTATTGTTTGCAATAAATACACATTGTATTAAACTTTAAATGAAATTGAGCTCATTGAACTGCAGTATATGTTGTTGAAGCAAAGGTATCTCATCTCTGTTTCTATCTCTCTCTCTCTCTCTTTTAGTAAGGATACACCAATTATTTGTATCTTTTATTCAATCATACCTATTAGCCCATGTTACTCTCTTAATGATCAAACATATTTGCATTCCTCAGTTCTCAAATTGTACCCACTTCTCACAGCAGCCTCATTGTCTAAAAAACAACAACAAATGTGTTCTCAGTGATAGGTCCACCTATATAGATGGAGGACCCCATTTATTTCTGGAACTTTTCACACCTGCTCATTTCTAGAGCTAATCTCTATTAAATAGCCACTTGATCTGCCCCTGGGAGTACTCTCTAGTATAGAAAGTTGCCAGATCCTGAAATGGGAACATGGAGTTTTCATATCATGGTGGTGGAAATTTCTAGTCATCTTCTCATGCCACCCCTTAAATTGGGACCAATTTACAACCCACTGGCCTGTTCTATTGGGGACTGGCCAAGATTGGGAAAATGGATCACTGGAGCATTTGCTGTTGGAATGGCTGACAAATCTAATTTGGGTTGTTTACCACTCAGTCTCACATGTATTCACCTCATGTAGGTACCACAATGCCTCAAAATTTACTGTCTTTTAATATTGGCCATAGTTGTACTACGTACATTTTACACAAATAACATATGCAAGAAATTGGCGGTTCCCTGCAAGCCTAATGGATTAGAGGGGAAAGCCACATTGGAGAGAGGGACAATTTGAAGAGGGGATAAGCAGTAGTCAGGGTTAAACACCCATCTCCTTTCTTGCCATGTCTCCAATTTCCTGTTTCGTCCTGTAAAGAGTCCTTGCCTTTAAAAGGAACCTTACATGAAACAGTTTCACTTGGAGGTAGACTTTTTCATACAGGTACATCGTTCCCCATCTACAATCCAATTTAAAAAGGAAGTTGGAAGGTTTAAAAGCTGTTTGGTATCTAGAAAGAGAACAGAAGCAATGTGCCAAGGTTACGATAACAGCAGGAAGCCAAGCAGCAGACATTACCATGTATACTCCAGTGGACCAATAGATGGCCTAGACCTTGAATCTTGATTCCACTTGAAGCTCAGTGTAGAAGCCATGTTATGGCTGGGCACATCACTGTCTGGCAGCCTCCTTTCCTGTTTGTACAATAAGAGTACAGAAGATCATTTCTAGAGGAGTAGCTATATTTGCATGGTGCAGCAAAAAATGAATCTTGTAGTCCTTTATCAGCTGCATCTGATGAACCTGTCTCTGTCCATGAAAGCTTAGGCCATAATCAGTGCCACAAGAATCTATAGATTGGTAAGGCCCATGTAGAGATGAACTAGACCAGGGATGGGAGAGATTTGTGAACCCTGGGGATATAATCAGACACAGCATTCAACATGCCTTGACCATTGATTTCAGTGGATGTCTGGATGCCTACGTTCATGTTGAGTTGTGGCCTGGGAAAGAAAAAAGCGGGTAAGTCATGTGCACACTTGTCAAAGGTGGTTCAAGCACGAAGGATGGAGGAAGGATGCGAGGTAGACTGTTTACTTTGGCATGAATCAATTGGGGAGCTTTTCAAGATCATATTGACTCTCAGGTCCTCTCCAGCAAAACAAACAGATGAAATCATTCCCCAAACCTCTGTGTTTTAAATCCTGAGCTTTGCTGCCCTCCCTTCCATTCTTATTCTCTCTGTCTCTCTTTTTCATGTGCCATTGGTGGGTTTCCTGCCCACACACATGTTTTTGTAGTTGTGAGGCCAATTAATATAATATAATATAATATAATATGATATAATATATTTGCATAATCATGATATCACCCCTGCTGTGAATTCTAGTCAGAGACTGTAGCAGAACCATTCAGTCACAGAGCTTTTCCAACCAGAGATTAACATCAGCAGGTTAAGATATCATTCATCATCATCATCATCATCATCATCATCATCAATAACAACAAAGGTGAACTTTTTCTTATTCAAGCCAAAAATCACTGACCTAGGTTTGAGATTATGTGTATGTGTGTACGGTTTGTGTTCATGTGTTGTTACAATGTATTAGTTTGCTATTTCTATTCTGCTATTACCAGTCTTTTTCTTTTTCTTTTTGCTCTTCAGGTTTGATTGTGAGCGATCTTTATTTCTACCTCGCTTTTCTTCTCGAGAGAACTCAAAACAGCTTACAAAGCTTAAAAGAGAACATAGTTAAAACTGTAGCATACAAAAGTTAAAACACACATTAAGCAATGATAGTGGTTAAAACAATATTAAATATTAAAATACATATTAAAATACAATATTAAAATACATATTAAAAATAGTCTACAAATAACAATTAAAATAACCAGCACTATTCTACATACTAATTACATGTTAAATGCCTCCTGGAATAGGAATGTTTTTAGATGTCTCCAGAAGGTAGGCAGGGAGGGTGCCAGTCTGACCTCTTTGGGAAGGGAATTCCAGAGCCTGGGAGCAGCCACTGAGAACGCCCTCTCCCGTGTTCCCACCAAATGCACTTGTGAGGGTGGTGGGACTGAGAGAAGGGCTTCTCCAGCAGATCTCAACACCCAGGCTGGTTCATAGCAGAGGATACAGTCCTTCAAATAACCTGGATCTGAGCCATGTAGGGCTTTAAAGGTCATCACTAGCACTTTGAATTGTGCTCAGAAACAGACTGGCAGCCAGTGGGGCTGTTGCAGCAGGGATGTTGTGTGATCCCTGTAACCAGCTCCAGTTAATAACCTGGCTTCAGCTTTTTGGACCAACTGAAGTTTCCAAGCATTCTTCAAAGTCAGCCCCACACAGAGCACATTACAATAATCCAACCAAGATGTAACCAAGGCGTGTATTAGCGTGGCCAGGTCTGATGTCTCAAGGAATGGGCACAGCTGGCACACAAGCCTTAACTGTGCAAATGCACTCCTGGCTACTGCTGAGACCTGGGCTTCCAGGCTCAGAGTTGAATCCAGGAGCACTCCCAAGCTGCAAATCTGCATCTTCGGAGGGAATGTAACCCCATCTAACACAGGCTAAATCCCTATTCCCTGATCTGCCTTTCTACTGACTAGGAGCGCCTCAGTCAAATTTCAATTTGTTTGCCCTCATCCAGGCCATTACTGATAACAGGCACTGGTTTAGGAGCAAAGCAACTTCCTTGGCTTGTGGTGGGAATGAGTAATAAAGTTGGGTGTCATCTGCATACTGATGACACTGAACCCCAAAATTCTATACAACTTCTCCCAGCAGTTTCATGTAGATGTTAAATAGCATGGGGGACAAAACCAAACCCTGAGGGACCCCACAGACCAGAAGGCAGGAGGTCAAACAGGAGTCACCCAGCACCACCTTCTGGGTTCAGCCCTCTAGGAAGAAACGGAGCCACTGTTCCTTGGGAATGCATATGCAGGGATGCGTATACTGGCTCTGTCTGTGGCAATAGAATCATATGCATTACACCAGCTGTGAAATGCACCTCCACCACATGTGAGCTGGATTCTTGTCAGCGAACCACCCCAGTAGATGCACTTTTTCCAGAATCACATAGCATGGTGAAGGAAAACAGCCCAAATCTGCCAGGTCTAAGAATCCTATTTTTCCAATGCCTTCTGCTTTCATAGCCACTGCAGCTGCAGCTTTTTCCCTCCTGCTGTCACTGACTGCTGCCACTCTAGGGCTTCAACAAAGATTCCAGCCAAGATCTCCTGGATTCATGATAAGAGACACTTAACTCTCTTTCCTTTGAGGATGAGCATTGCTTGGCATACAGTTACTAGGAACATACTATTTTTTTTTTATGCTAAGCTGTTAGAAGACACTGTACATTTGGAATGAACATTCCAAATTTTGAGCTATAACAGAATCTGAGTAAATAAGAAAAATATAAATATACAAAAAACAAATTACACAGAAGGAGAAAAGCTATAAAAGGAGTTATGAATATAAGTGCAACTTTGGATGAGACAAAGAAGTTCAGCCAGCCATCACATGGAAATTCCTACTTAAAGAGGATGTAGTTTATTTCTACACACAGGCCCTTTCTGATACAAGGAGTAAGGGTCACCATGCCAGTACAGAAATGACCATATCAGGAGCTGCCTGTGCATGCTTTGTCACACCCTAAGCCCTTCAAATGCAGGTAGAATTAAGATACTTTGCGGCTTGAAAACTAACACCTTCAGTGAAGCTGGCTACGCTGAGGTGAAAGTAAAAATACAATTTTAAATTTTCTGGCACAAAGAAAATTGTCGGTTGTCTGGTTTTACTTCTTTTGGCCCACGATCTGTCTCAGCAATGGTTTAGTGAAAACTGCAAGACATTTTTTTTAAAGCTGTCTTTAGAATAAAACATTACTTCACATTAAGTTCAATCAACCTGGCAAAATTGCCTTGCTAACAATTGGTTGCCTTTGATTTTCATACCACCACTGGCCCCATTTCAACTACAGGTTATATCTAGCAAGTCCTATGCCATGCTTTTCCTACACATTGTCCATTTTCTTTTTTACACCAAAGTGCATTTGGGCCACTTTATATTTCTTAATTCCTTGCCTCATTTGCATGTTCTCAACCACAGATGTTTGATGCAATCCCACGATTGTCTATGAAAGGGCTGGAAATGCACCACATTTCTCCAGAATGGGTGAGCACAACCAGATGGTTCATAGGGCTTAAGAATGACTGGTTATGTTAACCAACAGGAAGAAAGTTGTCACATGAGCCAGTGAGGCCATTGGTCTATCTAGGCCTGTGTTGTCTACATGCCTAATAGCCAATCACTAACCAGGCAGGAGGAACTGCATCCAAGAGCTTCCGCCTGCCTTTGCACACTGGTCAGTAAAGGTGCTGGACAAGGAGGTACAAGGATGTTCCTTCCTCAACACCTTTAAATGTACTTAGCCTGGTATAAGTGGTGCTTACACCAGTGTAAGCCACCTAGAGGAGTACAGTCTCAGGCAGTAGATAGAAGGAATAGAGAAAAGTGGTAGGGTGTGAGAGGGCTGAGCTGTGCATGCTATGTGGTCTGTCCCATACTGTACTCTCTTCCCAAGCTAGCCTGAGGTGTTATGGAGGAGAAATCAGTCCAATCCAAGTGCTAAAGTAAGATTTAATTTGACTGGCTTTTGTCTGTGGAACTGGAGGGAGAGCAATTCTCTTTTCCTTTTGCCTCAGCAAAGTGTCTCAGGACAGTTCTGAGAAGGGGCTTTCTCCTATAGCCCAGGAAAGATGGCTGGAATCCACTCTAGTTCAAATAACACAGTGAACCTCATGTTGGATTTTGAGAGTGAAGGTTTAATCACCAACCCAAAACTTGTGTGTGTGTGTTTTCATGCCATCTCATTGCAGAGCCAAGATTTCTCAAACTGTCTCTCTCTTTTGGTGGTGTGGAAGGGGGGAGGCAACACTGGCGGATGTGTTTTTGAGAAATGTAAATTCAGGATCAGAGCCATATTTCAACACAAAAGGTTAAAGGGCTTTGCATTATCTCTCGCCTTTCAAAATGATATTTTGAACTGACACTTAATCACCAGCTAAGCCACATGTGCATACATGCAGAAATACCTTTCCCAGGTTCAAGGAAGTCTGGGAAACACTAAAGAAGTTCCAGGCTGAGAAAGGATTCATATTCCAGCCTTTAGAAAGCAGGAAGAAAACACCTGTTCTGCAGTGTCCTTCAGTTACATATTTTCTTGACAGTGCAATGACACCTGTGCCGACTGTCTGTTATTTCATGGCCATCCGTGATGCCCTGTTGTTGTTGTTGTTTTAAAACTTAGCTACCATGTATATAGCCTGCAAATGCATTTGGTGAAGGTTAGTGAAAATACTTTATGAGTGGGAATCTGAGGAGTCAGTCCTACTGCTGTAAAATTTCAAGAGCTTCAAGTGACGAGCAAAGGCCAAATTTGCTTTCACACCACCAGCAGGAGGGAAATCAGGTGTATCTTAACTGTACGCCCATGCAAACCTATTTATACTGGTGTTGCATTCCTTGAGACTCACAGTTTAAGGGATTATTTATCTGACGATCACAATAATGCTCTTTCTGCTACTGAGTACTCCCCCCACTGAAATTTACTGACAGCCCCATGCTGTCTGGATGACTCTGGGAGCTGTAATACCACCACCACCACTCCAGTCACCACCACAGAAAGTACTTTTCCAGGCTCTGAAATTTACCAGTCATTTGTTGCCTGACATGCCCTTCCTTCATCCATGCTCATTAATATAATGTCCTGTCTGATAGGAGGGAAAAGATACACTGGGAATAATATCAGCTGCCATTTCTGTGTTATTACATGCCCTCAACTTGTTTCCAACTTTATAGACCCTAAAGCAAACCTATCACAGGGGGTTCTTGGCAAGATTTATTCAGAGGTTGGCCATTGCCTTCCTCTCAGGCTGAGAGAGGGTGATTTACCCAAGGTCACCCACTGGGTTTACATGGCTAAAAGGGCTTTCAGTCTCCCAGAATCTTAGTCCAATGTTCAAACCACTACACCATGCTGGATATCATATAGATTTTTTAAAGAAAATCTTGTCTCAGCTTACTAAAGGGCTGTCACAATCAGGAGATGGCTGCTGGATATACCTTGGATACCTTAGCCGTTAAAATGGGTAAGGTTAATTTTGAGGTTGGAAACATGAATGCAGCTATAAATCCTGCTCCTTCCCAACATCCCTGAGCACCCGGAAGTAAGTTAAACCTTCACAGATCAAGTGCAAAAATCCAAAGAAAGTTCGGCTTCCATACTTGGCTGAATGCAGTTGCACAGCTTCCATGAGCAGGAGCTGTGATAGGTTTGTGTTCCCACTCACAGGAGCTTCTTAGCCATGTTTAATCTAGTGCAGTAACCAAAACAACTTAACAAAGGCTATTGCAGTTAGGACCACATCATGCGACTTTGGAAAAGATGCTAACGCTCAGTAGAGACCAGCAGGAAAAGAGGAAGACTCTACTACAGGTGGATTGATTAAACAAAGAAAGTCACAATCTGCCATTTTCAGGGCTGTTGATAGTTGGGGCTCATGGAGATCTTTCATCCATAGGTCATCATAAGTGAAAGGCAACTTCATGGCAAATAAAAATAAACAGTTACACAGCCCTCTCCAGACATTTACTTTAAGTGTTCAAATGTCTAATGTCCTGGTGCTCAGGGACATTGACGGGATGGTTTACATGCCACCTACATACTGTCCTTAGTTTTAACCCTATATATTAACAGGGCTGTTATATTAAAGCATGTGAGTGTGTTCCAGGACAACTGGCAGCTCTCAGGCATTTGGTTTTGCCTAGAACAGGGGGTGTGCTTTCTGTGAATGAGCCCTAACAGCTGATGTATACATTCAGAAAAAGAAGACAGAACAGTCCTTGGCAGGCTCAAAATATTTCCATCTGCTGGAGAGTTATGAATGTCTAGATGCTGGCAGCACCGGTGCAAGAGATTTTACTGTATGAAGCCACATTCAAATGATGCTTCCTCACACTAGACTTGCTGCCTTTGAGACACAAATTTCTGTTTTTATGTATTACATTCCAGCTCCAACAGTGTCACTTGAAGTATATGTCTTGGCAGTTCCACTTCTTAATGCTGTCTCACCTTGAAAGGAAACAAAACAAAACAGAATCTTATTCCATATGGTAAACTAGCTTATCAGACCAAAGCCTGGTGGGATCCTTTCTCCCCACTCTGCTGGCTTTGAGAAGGTAGTATAATGACATGGATGAGTTTTCACAGATGTAAAACTGTAGTTAGAACTGAAACTGACTCTGACTTATGGCCTGATTTGCATGTATTTTATGAAGTCCATGAACACCTATGGCACAGACTTCTTAGAGTTTAAAGCAGAACTTGGAAGTAGCTAGTTACAAATAACATGATGCTTGCAATTAATTCCTTTTACCAAGACCAAGGGTATATTTTAGTTGCAGTCATAATGCAACTTAACAAAGGATAGGTTCATTCCCATTGCAGAGTAACTGTTATATTGATATTTATAGAACTGTGGCTTCAGTAAACAGTAATGGAGGCTTATCACATGGGCCATTACTGCACTACACTGTTATACTGCTATTATTCCACTTTCAACCTCCTGTGGAATTCGGAGGTTTTTAGTTTACTGAGGCCAAAGAGTTCTCTGGCTGAGGATTCTAAATGCCCCTCCCTAAACTGCAAACCCCAAGATTTCATAGGATGTTGAAAGTAGAATAATAACACTATAACAGTGTAGTGACAAAATGGCCTTGGTTGGCTTAGTCTGTGCTGCAGCCTTATTTGGTAGTAAGTGCTGAGGCAACAGGTGAGGAGAGCATATTTCATACTATAGGCCCATGGTTTGTAGAACTCAAATTGTTTTAAAATAGGGGTGAGAATTGTGTGGGCCTCCCAATGTTCCTGGATGGCAAATCCAAGCAGCTCCCGACATCATAGGTAATGGTGATAAATGTTGGGAAGTGCAATCCAACAATATTTTGATGGTCACATAATGGCCACCTATTTTGAAAGTAACTAAAATGACACTTCTGGACATGTGTTAAACACTAGAAAGTAAAGGGTAAAGAGTTACTTTTAAAGAATTGTACCAACAATGGCAACTAGCCATATCTTTGAAACTTGAACTATGACTGTAACTAATCACTTTTTAAACATAGCTTTCCCAAGCTCTGCTTTGAGGTGACACAAGAATGTGTGTGTACACACGTGCATGCATGCTGTAACAAACTAGCAAATGGCTTTACCTCAGAAATGTGAATATGGGGGTTGGTAGTAAGGCCTGAACTGAATGGAGAATGAGAAATTTAGAGGAGTGGGATAGTTTTCATATGACAGGACAGGGGCCCTTCCATACTATACAGTTATAGTGCTGTCCTTCCACATCTACTGCAATGGTTCCATTATACGAAATTCTGAGGTTTGTAGCTGGGTCAAACATTGACTGAGACTTTTGAATGCCCAGTCCTATACTACAAATCAGGGCACTTAAAGTGGAAGGTAGCATTATAATTGGTAAGCATGACTAGGCCCCATGTATGAGCAGAGGAGTAGGTCCTTTCTGTATGATGACAGTATCCTGGCATGGGTACAGGAGAGAAGCGGGACCGTGATGATGCTTCCGCATGATGTCCTCACAGTCCCACCCTTCTTGCATTGCCAGCTGGTGCGATCACAGGCTATATCATTGACAGAAAAACTCCATCAATGACCCCTGATCACGCAAGCCTTTTGTTGCAGCCAGCCATGCAGAAGGCTGGAGGCACAATCTATGAATTTCCTTCCCTACTGCAACATGGGAAGAAGGCCAGCTCCAGGTCAGAAGAATGGAGCATGTCCCTCGCACTCCTTTCCATAGACAGCCAGTCGCATGTGGAGAGGACAGTTGGGAACATGCTCCCATCCCAGCAGATGCACTGCCAGAATTGTGATGGGATGATGCACAAGGGCAACATCGTATGGAACAGGACATAGAGACCAGAGAGGGCCAGGATTTGAAGTGGATGGAGGCCTTGTTGCTGTTAACTGCTGTTAAGTTGACTTCAGCATATGGTGACCCTATGAATGAGAAACCTCCAGGTCACTCTGCCACCAACCACCCTAATCAGATCTTGCAAATTCAGGGATATGTGTTCTTTGATTTCATCTATCCATTTGCACTATGGTCTTTCTCTTTTCTTACTGCCTTCTATCTTATCAAGCATGATTGTCTTTTCTAGTCAGTTATGTCTGCTCATGATATGAACAAAGTATGACAGTCCCAGCTTAGTCATCTTGGCTTCTAGAGAGAGTTCAGGCTTGATTTGCACTAGGACCTATTTACTGGCCTTTTGAGCAGTCCACAGTATCTGCAGAACTCTTCTCCAGAACTACCTTTCAAATGAGTTGGTTTTCTTCCTATTAGCTGTCTTTGCTACCCACCTTTCACAACCATACATCAAAATTGGAAATATGATGGCATGGACCATCCTAACTTCAGTATTCAATTATTTATCTTTACATTTCAGGATCTTGTCTTCTTGAACTATTTCAATGCTTTTATGTAAATAATGTGCAGTGATTTTTTTTTTCTTAATGTTGAACTGTAAACCCACTTTTGCACTTTCTGCCTTGATTTTCTTCAGGAATCATTCTAAGTCTTTGTAATTTTTTGATAGTAGTATGGTGTCATCTGCATATCTTAAATTACTGATGTTCCCTCCTGTAATGTTCAGACCTCCTTCCTATGAGTATAATCCTGCTTTACCTATGATATGTTAAACATATTTTAATTTAAACAGACTGGATGATAAAATACAGTTTCACTTGACTTCTCTTGTCAATTGCAAACTGTTTTGTTGCTCTATATTTTGTCCTGATGGTAGTGTTTGCTTTGTACAGGTTACTTATCAGAACAATTAAATGTTGTGACACACAAATTTCTTTAAAACAATCCATAATTTTTCATGATCTACACAACGAAAA
The DNA here is from genome assembly GCA_948474755.1 of Ctenosaura bakeri. Lineage (NCBI taxonomy): Eukaryota > Metazoa > Chordata > Lepidosauria > Squamata > Iguanidae > Ctenosaura > Ctenosaura bakeri. Next base: position 45,115 of record CAOLHI010004558.1, read on the forward strand.
GCTTTGTTACAGTCTGTAAATTCTGCTTTACATATATGTTCAGTGTATATGTAAAACAGGTAAGATGATAAAATGCAATCTTACCTGATCCCCTTGCCAATTGGAAACAATTCCAGTTCTCTGTATTCAATCTCACCAATAGCCTCTGCACCTGAATACAGGTTATACATCAGGACAATGAAATGTTGTAACACATCTGCTTCTTTAGGATTGAGCAAAAGATTTGCTATAATCTATAAAGCACAGGCTGATTTTCTTTTGAAATTCCTTGGTACACTCCATTATCCAACATATGTGTGCAATATGTTCCCTAGTGTTTCTTCCTTTTCTGAACCCAGCTTGGACATCTGGCATTTCTTGCTCCATACATGGTAAAAGTCTTTGTTGCAGAATGTTGAGCTTGACTTTGCTTGCATGGGAAATTAATGCAATGCTCCTGTGCTTACTGCTGTCCCTGGTGTCTCTTTTCTTGGGGATAGGAATGTATATTGAGTATTTCCAATCTGTGGACTACTGTTTTGTTTTCCATATTTGTTGACAGATTTTAGTTTGAACTAGAGTAGACTTTGGCTATTTCCTCACTACACTGTTATAATGCTATTGTTCCACTTTCAACCTCCTATGGAATCCTGGGGTTTGTAGTTTAGGGAGGGGCCTTTAGAATTCTCAGCCAGAGAGCTCTTTGGCCTCAGTAAACTACAAACCCCAGAATTCCACAGGATGTTGAAAGGGGAATAATAGCACCATAACAATGTAGTGTGGAAATGGCCTCTGTCTCTGTAGCTTGGAACAGCTTTATTGTCATGTGATGTGGTCCTGGTGATTTATTTCTCTCAAGTGCTCTCAGTACAGCTTCCACTTTTCTTTCTAAAACCATAGGTTCATCTTCGAATGGATCTATCATCTTTTCATCTCTTTTATATAGTTCTCTAGTGTATTTTTCCACCATCTTTTTATTTATACTTGTCATGTAATGTGTTCCCCTGCTGGCCATATAGCAATCTGCTCTCAGTTTAAATTTCCCTTTGATTTCTTGGATCTTATGGAACAGGTCTATGTTCTTCCTTTTTTGTTGTCATTTCACTGCATTGATTATTACAGTAGTTCTCTTTGTCTCTGTGCACAACTTGCTGAACAGTTGAATTCAGGGTTCTTAACCCTATTTCTGTCACGTTTTACTCTTGCTTCTCACCTGTCCTTACCTGTTGGAGAAGATTCATCTGCCATCCATTGAGGCTTCTCTTTCTCTTTGGCCGAATATAGTGTCCTTTTGTAATCCTCTCTGACAAAGTCCCTTACTCAATTCAGAGTTTTCTGGCTCCCAGTCAATTAGGCTTAAGAGTGCAAATCTGTTTTTTACGTTAAACTGTACTGGGATGTCCTTCATGTTGTATTGTGGCATAATGGCTGGTTTAGTGTTCTTTAGTTTTCTTTTAATTTTTGATATTGTCTGTACCACTATTAGATCTTGGTTTTTGTTTTGTTTTTTCAGAGAGAATGGAGATTTTTCATCTTCTGCTTCCAATTATGTAGTCTATTCAATTTCCATATTGGCCATCAGGTGCTATCCAAGTATACAGTCACCTTTTTGGTTGCTTGAAGAAGTGTTTACAATGAACAAACTGTTGGCCTTGCAAAATCTGGTCAGTTGCTTTCCTACTTCACTTCTTGATCCTAGGCCAAATTTTTCTATAATATTTTATTTTGCTCAGTTTCCTATCTTGGCATTCCAATTACCTATAATTAACAAGAAGTCCTGTTTTGGTGTGTGATCAATTTCCTCCTGGCCACCAGCATAGAATCTTCTTCTTCTCCTGCCTCTGTAGTTGGAGCATAAACTTGATTTATGGTCATATTGATGGGTTTTCCCTAAAGTCTTATTGATATGATTTGGTCAGACTTTACATGATATCCTTTGATTGCCTTTGCTATGTCTCTCCTCATTATTTATTACTGCTACTCCATTTCTTTTTAGATACTCATTTTCTGAGTGAAATACTGTGTAATCATCTGATTCAGAATGTCCTATTCCTGCCCACTTTAGCTTGCTCAGCCCAAGTACTGCAATTTCTGTATGTTTCATTTCTTGTTTCTCTATGTCTAGCTTCCCCTGATTCAAGCTTCTCACATTTCATGTCCCTGTGTTGTCCCATGTCCCAGCTTCAAACTTTCCTGTCAGCTTTGAGCCTCTCAACAGTTGAACATCCTTTTGGCCTGAGCCCAGTTGGATCATTAGCCACAACACTACACACAGTTATCCTCTGCTGTACCCCAGTAGCTTGTTGAGTGTCATCCACCCTAGGGGGTCTGAACTTCTGGCACTATCTCTTGTTTCATTTTGGATTCTCTCATCCTAAGAGTTTCATGGTGAAATACTTTTGAAAGTTTACCATGCCTCCTTCTGTGTAGTACTAACAAGTGTTAGCTATGATGCCACAGACCTTTGTCTCTGAGAGATCCTCTACCAATGTCACACACACAGACACAGTCCACTACTGCTGCTGCCCAGCAGCTGTTTGGCACATTTAGTCTGGTTCCTCAACAAAAGCCTGTCTCACATGGGAGACCCTATCAGCACAGCAGCAACAGAATAGCCTCTTGCCTCTCAGAAACACACAGTCCCACCATCACAGGAAAGGTAGAGCCATTCATGGGGAAGGAAGTCTAGCAAGACAGATTTGGAGAAAGAAGAAATGCATCTGGTACAAATGCATCTGGTAAGTGGTAACACCTGCAGGGCAAGTTTGAGAACTGGTTGTATGTGCTGCTCACTGAAAAGCAAAGACCTGTATGGAGGAGAAATAGCAGTGAGAACAGAATGTGCAATGACTAGCTTTTGCAAGATTGCATTCATATTTTCTCCTTCCACTTCTTCCAGCTGTTAAGGTTACTCTGGCCCAGCTCTACTGTATGAAAACATTTTTTGTTCACACTTAGAAAATAAAAAAGAAAACTTTATTTTAAATGAATAAATGAAATGGTTTCCTCATTTGGATCTGGAAAATCTGATCTATGGTCAGATTGTCAAAAGAATGCCAGCAATTTGGAATTTCTTTCAGAAAATTGTGTGGCAATTAGCACAGCAAATTTGCTGAAAGCTGCTGCTGTGTATTCAGCAAGTCTGCAAACTTGGCCCTTTTGTCTAGAAGTACAAACTGCTGGAAAATCCATACTTGATTTGGCAAATATTGCTGATAGCCATCAAAGTTTCTGAAAGATCACCTCCAAGACACAACCCTGAACTATCTGTTCACCCTTACTCATGGTTAACAATTTGACATAGTAAAGTCAGAATCTCTTTGGCCAATAGGTCTTGGTCAGTGTGCCATGCTGTGAGGTTGCAAATGTGCTTGTAAGGCCTTAGATTATAATTTTAGCTCCTCAGGGAGTTTGCATTGTTGTCGATTTAATCATTATTATTTGTTGTAGTGATGTAATAGCTGTGGTGGTGACCTAGGTCATTTCTGTCTTACACTGTTATAGTGCTATTATTCCACTTTCAACATCCTGTGGAATTCTGAGGTTTGTAGCTTATTGAGGCCAAAGAGCTCTCTGGCTGAGGATTCTAAATGCCCCTCCCTAAACTGCAAACCCCAGGATTCCACAGGAGGTTGAAAGTGGAATATAGCACTGTAACAACATAGGGCGGAAATGGCTTTAGTGGCCCTGGGCACCAGTATGACAGAAAGAGCTGAATGTTAAACTAGACCAAGACTGGCCCTACTGCAAGGCAACTGTTGCTGGGAGGCAGCAGCTTAAGCCCCTTGAAAGTTTCACCTGGGTCCCTAGCCACTCCCTTTCATTGATGGTGAAAGCTGATTGTGCCACACAACCTGTTCTCACTGTCCTTTTGCCCTCAGGTCAGATACAGTACAGAAGCAAAATTCAAACTAATCAGCTCTTGTATGTTGAATGGGAAAGAAAGAAAACAATTCATCCTTTACCTCAGGCAGAAAAATGTCTTGAGCCAGTGCTGCTGGCACCTTACTTGGACCCAAAAACCCTGGATTCAAATCTGCACTCCCCTGTGAAGCTCAGTCAGTGACCTTGAGTCAGTCATAGTCTCTCAGGGTAACCTGGCTTATAGAGATTGTAAGGAGAATCAAAAGAGGTAGTGAGAGAGACAGGTATACTATCTGGAGCAATTCTGAGCATAGGTGGGATACAGATGAAATAAACTGGTGTTACATTTATTAGAGTACTGCTTACTCTCTACAAAATGCCTTACGACTCTTCTTGTTTCTACAGTTGCAAACTCAATTCCAATAAAGACAGAAAATTCTTAACCCTAAGCCATGTCCCCAGAAGCTTCCAAGTGCGTTAGTTCTACTAAGAGTATGCCTGATTTTAGATACTATTTTACACCTGATTAGAATTAATGGACCTTCAGGCTTCAGTACAGGAAAAGAAATAGAAGCTCAAAGTGTGAGTTCTGCCCATCCCTGTCTCATCTGGTATCCGCACAACCCAAAGTCTTCCAGGAAATTATTATACAATTTTAATTATTATTATACATTTTTTGTTCAAAAATCATATGGGTTTTGTGCAAGAAACCCACTGTTACCAGATAGCTGTGTGTTAGATTTTTGTGCAAGAATGCTGAAATATTTTTTGCACAAAAACAGCAATCTTGCACCAAAGAAAGAAAGAAAGAAAGAAAGAAAGAAAGAAAGAAAGAAAAGAAAGAAGAGACTGATATGGGTATGTGGCAGAAAAACTCTACATATAAGAACAATGCAGAAAGAAAGAAAGAAAGAAAGAAAGAAAGAAAGAAAGAAAGAAAGAAAGAAAGAAAGAAATTTTTAACACACCCACACACCCACAAACACAACTGTCCACGTGAGAATGGGTGTATGTGCTATATTGAGGATTTTCATGCAAATCAACTCAGCAATAATGCACAAAACTATATCTGGCTTTCTGGTAACAGTGTTTTTGGTACGAAAGAAAGTATTTTTGCACACATACACAACTTTCATGCAAAGAACGCATTTATATGTCTGTGCAGAATATTTTCCCAAAACACTTTGTGATGGGCAAATACCAGGTAAAAAAAGCACAACTGTTAATCTTCCTGATCAAGTTTCCCATTTGTTTAACCAAGAAACCAATAATAGTGAATATTCTTTCCATCCATACTGTACTCACAGTGGTAGTGTTAAGAGGGAGAATCTAGTGGTGGGGTCCCATCTATGGTTTTAGTATGGATCAGTTAGGCCCTAATTGATGTATCTGATATATAGTATACCTCCCTCCCTAGATTGGGATTCAAGATGGCTCACAAGATTGAAAAACCAGCACAAACCAAAACACATAAAAACATAACATGTAAGCACAATTAAGCAAATAGTAATTCTGATGTACAATTTAATTAAAAAAATGCATCAGTCTTTTCAAATACAGTGCAACCTCCTTCCCTGTTTAAAGGCCCCTTCTTGGCAGCACATCAATTGCCAAAAGCCTGAATAAAATCATCGTTGCTTCCCAGCAAAAGGGCAATATGAAGGAGGTCAACCTAGACCCTCTTGGAATGGACTTCCACAGATGGGAAGATGCTGCCAAGGAAATCTGTCTCACATCCCCACTAAAAGTGCTTCTAAGAGTGATAGGACTGAGAGAGGGGCCTTCCCTCTCCAAAGGGGTAGTAACAATCATGGGTGGAGGAAGAGGGAAAGTGGAAATGAAAAGCTCTGTGCAATAGCTGGCTTGGATCAATGTTGTCTTCTCTTTCCTTCTTTTATCACACATGTAAACAACTTTGCCCCAGGTTAGAGGTTCTTGCTGTGGAGCAGCAATCAAAATGAAGCAAGTGGTGTGAGAAGACACCTCTCTGTTTCCCATATCTCCATTGCAGATAGCTCCTCTTGGGTGACTTTATATCTTGTAGGTTTTAAATGTGTTTTTGTCCTCACCAACATTTGTCTGGGGCTCAACAGTGAGAACAATAGTTTAGGGGAGGCTCAATGTGAATTGGAAAAAGATAGGAGTCAGGGGAAAATGTGGTCCCAGATGGACAGACAGACAGCCCTCTTTATTGACACCACCATAGCTACCACTTGTTTTATTAAACACATCCAATCCCAGATCTGCTCTGAGGGCTTTTCCAGGTTCCGCTTCAAGAGAGCCAATGTATTGTGATATGTTGTGATGATGTCCAAGGCTGTTGAAGGTGAATGATACAACCACATGGGGGGAGCCACTGGTATTATAAGCCCTACCCAAGTACTGGAGGCATTCAAGTACAAATATCCTCCATGCACATGCTAGCATCCAAGGGTCATCAAACTAGGGTTGTAATGCTGCAATTACTCAGTAAGGCATTCTCTTCCTCTCATCTTTCTTCATTCTTCTTCTTCTTCTTTTTTAAAATCTCCTTTCAGTTCACACCACCACCCAGAATAACCTTCGGCCTTTGGCTGCACTGTAGCAAATCCAACTCGGTGCCATTGTGCTTGCTGACAAAAAGTGATGATGCAGCTCTCCCGTCTTACACAATGGATACTTTCAGTTGCCCATGTATGTTCACAGGACAAAATTAAGAGGCTGGTTATGAAGTGGACATCAGCTAGCCAACTGTAAAATGAAGTCTAATGCATTTGTCCTTGTTAGTTGCATTTTTGTTTCTCTGATCACAGCATTCCATAGCTGTTCTTCATCGAATAAAAACTGAGAGAAATCTGCTACACTTCTCATCTATGCAACATGTACTTGGGTTACACAGCATGAACTTGAACTCAGGTCCCTGCAGCACAAGTCCAACACTTCACACAATTTAGCCCCATTAATATTTTGTAACAGACCTTGAGGTTGCTTTGAAATGGATATTTTAAGTGTTAAAAAATTTGGCTTTTTTTTCCTTTGGCTTGGGGGACTAATTACACTGAGTTTCTTGACCACCAAGTGGCTATCAGCAAGTAAAGTCTCACTCCATAATTTTTAAGCTACTAATAATAAGTCTGGACAGGAGTTTTAAAGCTTCAGTGGACAGTTTAAAATTAACTTACTTCTTTCAGCTGGAAAATTAACAAATGGGATTCCAGTGTTGCTTCTGAAACTGAGTAAAGTACAAATTAGAATACTCAAAAGGAGATCATAACCAAGAACAAACTCAAGAGGTAAACAGGTCATGAGGAGTTTGACACTTAAGACAGCCCTCTCGAACCATGTGTCCTCCAGATATGGAGAATCATAAGTCCATCGCCATTGCAGCCCAATACATTTGGAGCACACCAGATGGAGGAGACTGGGCCAAATTGCATGGTAGCAGTGATAGCTGTCTCAACTCCATTCAGGATTGCTGTTTGATGAGAAAAACAGCATGGGGAATTGCAGAAGTGAACTTTTCCTCTGTGCCACTTTCCTGGTCTAAACTGACTCACTTAGTTATTTGGTAAATGGGAAATGTACTTGTTATTGTGCCTCCTCACTGGCGTTCCTGGCATAGAACAAATAGCATCCTTAGGTTGTGTGCTGCTTCACTCATCCTTTTAGTAGCACTGTACATACACATCCAGTGGCGCCAAAGGAAACACTGAAAATAGAAAATCTGTTCATTAGAATCCATAGTACGCTTATGCTTTGCATGATTACAAATGCAAGTTCTCTTGTTGATCTATAGGAGTTTAGGCACAGTCTACATTTTGGGTGACTTCCTGTTCATTTGCTTTTCCATATTCAGTCTCTTTCCCGCTTTACTCTAATATGCAGCCTTTTTACTCTTCTCTCTCTGTCTCCTTCATTACACCATGTACTTGAGTATGCATAATTAATTTGTAATTAAAATTACTTTTATATGTTCTACCAAGTAGATTAACTTTGTTTCTTTTCTCTTCTAAACACTTTGTGTGGGTGGGTGGGTGGGTGTGAGACTAGATGTTGTTCAACTTCTGGCTTGCTGATTGATTACTCTGAAAAAGCCACTGCTGTCTCTCATATTTTCCAACAAGATCAATCATAGATTCTCTTAGCATAATGTGTTCTTTGGCCCAAAACATCCTGCCTTCAGACTAAACTATAAATAAATTTGAAGCCCTCTAGTCCAGAATTCTCTTGGAAACTAGGCCTCACTTGGTACTTGTTAGATGTTATTCCGGGCCAGAGTCACATCTCATATTTTGAAAGGAATTAATGCCTTTCAAAATATATGGGTACCAAATTTCAGCTTTCAGTGCAAAATACTCTAACTATTTGAAAATACTCTTCACGCCCACCATTTCTAGGGAGAGATTTTTTGACCATCGAATGATGAGCCTTTTCCTAATTATCAGAGGAGCATCTCATGCCCTCTGCCAACAACATTTATTTTTATTTATTTATTTCCCACCTTTCTCCGAAAGAGACCCAAAGAAGCTCACAATAGAATAAGAGCAATCTCCTCCTCTTCTGCTCTCCAACTGAGCTGGATGTACGTATGTTTAATATTCACCCTGAGGCAGAGCTCAGCCAAGACATTTTTCTGCCTAGGAGGGAGGACAAGATGGCGACCCTTCCATTTCACATCCTGATGTTTCATCTGTATATAAAGTCTCTTGAAAACTTCTAGAAGCCATGTCAAAGAATGAGATAGCAGGGATGTCAATACAAGGGGTCTGTAAAAATTGGCCAAGGCAGGTGGAATAAGAAACAAAACTGAGGAGCAAAAGAACTTTTCAGGGGCTGGGAGCAATACAGAAATTCGAAACAAGAGTGGCGGGGGGGGGGAGCCCAGGCATTTTCTGTGATGTGAGAGGGGAGATTTCATTCTTCTAGATACTTGGAACAAAATGTGTTGTTGCCATGGTTTCACACTCCCTGGCTGGAAATGACAATATTAGCAGGAGTGACCTGGCAATTAGAAACTGTGCCCCCAGGTCAGACTACAGGGAAAATAAAGAGCGATTACTGAGCCTAGAGAAGGCTGTATAATGCCATAGGCTCCTGGGCTCCCTACCTTTTATAACTGGCCCATTTAAATGCAGATTATGATGACTTTCCACCTGGGGCCTCTAATCTGTCTCACAGCCTAATCAAACAATAAGCATTGCTGAGCACAGTAGGAGGGAGGGTGCTTTCTAACTTGGTCTGTCATCAGTGGTAGCGATGTTGTTGTTGTTCTTGGAAGGGGATAAAAAAAGAAGCTCCGAGTCACCACATTCATATACGATGGTTTCTCAGATGCCAGCATCCCCTCTTCTCTCCTCCCTGCCCTCATTTATTCCTGTTTTCAAGTGTCACAGCCCTGCAAGAGTCTTTGTCCGTGATTCCAGAGGCCACCAAGGAGAGAAAACCAACAAGGCTCCCAAGAATGGAAAATCCTTCAGCTGGCACAAATAAGCAGCCACTTCCAGCAGATTCATCCAATGACGGAGCTTGCTTGCTGGGGCTGAGATGGTAGAGCATTTCTCGAGCATTTGTTTGGAAGCACAGGCAGTGGCTCTGTCACATAAGTGCAACAGGAGGAAAGAAAGCAAATGTTAACGATAAGTCTGAAATTTAAATAAATGAGTCTGACCAGGGTGGGTACATCAGAATATCAGTACATTTGCTACCTATTCACTCCAGTTGGAACTAAGTATTGTGAGGAATGCAAGTTGTCACCAAACTCAGCAGTCCGACATTGTTGTTGTTGTTGTGTGTCTTCAAGTCATTTCCAACTTATGACAACCCTAAGATTAATCATGAAGTTTTCTTGGCAAGTTTTGTTCAGAGGGCATTTGTCCTTGCCTTCCTCTGAGAATGAGAGCGTGTAACTTGCCCAAAGTCACCCAGTACATTTCCATAGCTGAGTGGGGATTCAGACCCTACTCTCCAGAGTCATAGTCCAATACTCAAACCACTACACCATAGTGGCTCTCAGCAGTCTTACATCCTCACACTTTTTTCTCTGTTTCTAGTAATATCTATTCATTTTAAAATGTGGCATCATTTTGCTTTAATTTCTTTAATCTTGCCTCACCCTTGGCTATTGCTTTCAGAGGAAACTAATATTGCATATTTGACTTTCTAAAAGTTGCAGGGCTTCTGAAGGAAACTCAGGTCTGTCATTTTTCTTTTGCATTTGCTTTTGTTTTAGTTTGGTTTTTTTATATAGCTGCAGTGTATCTTCTGTAATATCTATTACTAACCTCTCTTTCTTCTTTTCCTCATAGACCCCCTGTGGTCTCCCACACTCTCTAAATGTATATTGTAATCCTCTTGATGCAGAGACCTGCATTTTGGTTTATTAGTCTATGTAGCACCATGCACTTTGACTGCACAATAAAAATAATAGCAATAATAATTCTTGATTTGCTACATGCAACACTTCTTTCTCCTTCCAGTCTCCACTCTATAGTGTGATTTTGTCTCAATGGGTAGACTTTCTTTCTTTCTTTTTTTCTTTCTTTCTCCCAGAGAGATACTTTTCCCAGGGCGATACACCATGGCCAGGGCCTATTAGCATCCCTTGTGCATAATTAGAGCTTGGCACATTGTTATGCAAAGCAGCCTCAGATGACAAAACTGCATCCTGGACAACACAGAAATGCCGAGAGACACTTTCTCACACAGTTTTAGCCAATGCAAACTGGCCCTCTGCATAGTTTCAAAATTAATTAATTGGGGACGGTTGGGTACGCTTGCACCCACTCGTGGCATGCTTCCGATCCCAGCTGCCTGAAAAGGCAGATCAGTGGTGGAGGGAGGGAGGGAGAATGACAGACAGTGTGCATAAAAAAGAAACTTTTTTATAGAAGTCATTTAATTCTTTTTGTATCTTCTAAGTAAAATAGGAACAGAAGCACTTGCAAGGCAGCAGGGGTACCCTCAAAGAGAGTACAAGCTGCCTTATTCTGATCTATTTGACCATCTACTCCAGCATACAGGTACCTGAGGAATCCCAAAGTTCAGCCCCCAAATATCCATGCTCTTCTGAGTGCCAGAATCAAGCATTCAGGAAGTTCAAGCCTTTTGCAAACACTGGTTTGCATGCTGTAGAAAGTTCCAGTGGAGGCATAGCCCAGAGTGCCCATTTCAGCAACCCCTGCCCCTTCTCAGGATCCCTGTGGTGGCAAGGAAACCAATAGAGCAGATGCCCTAGATCCCAGGCAGCTCTTCTATTCGAGCCACGCATCAGTCTGTGACTACAGTTCCCAGCACTGCCAGAAGGAAAAGCATGCTCTTTAAGTTATTTTCCTTTGTGGAGAAGGCAGTGTGATTCATTCATAAGAGACTGAGTGGGTGGAGGTATTATTTGAGAGTTCTAAGCCCTTATCTATCTACTGTATTTGCTGGTGTATAAGACTCAATTTTCCCCCCAAAAAATATGGTTTGAAAATGGGGTGAGTCTTATACACCAGTGTGTCTTACATACCAGCAAATAGTATTTGCCAGTGTATAAATAGTGTGTCTTATACACGGGTGTGTGTTATATGCCAACAAATATGGTACATTTGTAAGATGATTAAAGAAATTCATGTTGAATAAGGCTGTCAGTGGCTACCAACCATGATAACCTTTATGTCGCTTCTAGAACTAGAGACAGTTAAGATCTTCCATAGTTTGGGAGAGAGTTTACTATATTAAAAAAACCAGACAAGCCAAAACTCCCATCTACTCATTTTAAAGTGATTTCTTCTACTTTCCAGCTAGATGTTTCCATTCATTCTCAATAACAACCAGTAGAACACTGCTTTACTCTGAAGCGTCATTGCAAACACTATGAATACAACAAATGCTGTAAATGTTATGCTGTTCTTATTGTTGTGTCCCTTCAAGTCATTTCAGACTTTTGGCGACTCTGAAATAAATCCATCACAGTTTTCTCTTGGCAAGCTTTGTTCAGAGGGGGTTTGCTTTTGCCTTCCTCTCAGGCTGAGAGTGTGGCTTTTTCAAGGTCCCCCAGTGGGTTTCCACAGCTGAGGGGGGAATTGAACCCTGGTCCTAGGACTTTATCACATGATAGGTTTGTTCCGCAACAGCACCAGCTTAGTTCCACGTTTGACCTTTGCTTAGCACACAATGTCATGATCCTTCCATTGTTGCACTGCATTCCCATCATTATTGGATAGCATCTTTTCACTGATGGGAAAAACCCATTCACGGCTCCAATATCACTACAGTTCAGCTACTGCTTCTTGGTGCGATCGTTTCATTCCACTGTAGTCCAGATATTCCAGCTGTCATGTGCTGTGAGTGAGCATGGCTCTCCTCTTCTCCCCTTCCCTATCCCCAAGGAGGGTGAAGGCACTCCACTTCTGGTTACTGGGCAAAGAGGATGGCATGATGCACAGGAACAACACAGCTTTTACTTTGTTCCCCAGAACATATGTATTTGTTTTGCCATAACTGCATTGCTGTGATGGTCACCAGTATTATACAATTACAGCAGATCAAAAAAAGAAGGAAGGAAGAAATGAAGGAAGGAAGGAAAGAAAGAAAGAAAGAAAGAAAGAAAGAAAGAAAGAAAGAAAGAAAGAAAGAAAGAAAGATGTATTAAGGAATTGAAATTGTGCATTTGTGGCAAAACAAACAAACAAGCAAACAAATAAACAAACCAGGAACAATGTTGTTTTATTCCATTCTCCAGTACATATTTCTTTTTTAAATTTGTTTTGCCATAAATGTGCGATTACACTGCTACGGAGTTTACCAGCATACCACAATTACAGCAAAGCAAAGGAGCATATACCAGGGAACAGAAATTGCATAATTATGGGGGGAAAACAGTTTGCATGAGCTACATAGTGGGGTGGGTCAGTGAGACAGACTGATTGCAAGACCCTACATCACCAAAGCAGCACCACAGTCTTATTGCAGAGAAGAGGTAAGCATGTTTGTTTCCATACCACCATATTTCTGTTTGCTTAAACAACACGATTGATTGTTGCAAGACCACAAGTTGGTGTGATAGCCCCTAGTCAAAAGAGAAACTACTACATCAAAAGCTCTGTAAATCACTTTTCAAAAGAGAGCTATAAGCTGACTGAGGTATTTATTTAAGGTGCTTCTTGTCTAGGGAGCTATGTCTGCAAGGGTCAGCTCTGCGCATCTACTGAAACAGACTGAAGCCCAGAAAAGTTCATGCCCTTATCAAGGTGTCAGTCTTGAAGCAATGACACACTGCCACTGCACCCTGGACCACAGCCTCTTAGCTCTTTTGCTTAGAGAAAGAGATGCTACTTACTGCCATCTCAAACTCTTTGATTGCCTCAGGACAACTTGCTCCTGCTCCAATACACAATTCTAGAAGCTGACCAGACCAGAAGTCGAACAGAGAAATACCACTGCTGACCAGACTGGTAGCTGAAGAGAGAAATACAGAAGCTGACCAGATTGGCAGCTCCTCAGCTTCAGTAATGGGACAGCAAGCTCTACCACACCTGAGATCAGGATGGAGTACAAACCCGGACACAGAGAATACACCTCCCTCTCTCTTCCAACAGAGAAGGATGGCCAAAGAACAATCAATACTACTTTCAACACCAACCATCATCTGCCACTGAGGAGATTTACTTTATTCTGCTTAATGATAGGAGTAATTCTGTCACCAAACAGAGCATTCAAAACTATAAACCTTCCGGTCTCTCTTTCACAAATGATCTTCCTTCATTTTAGTGGAAACATTAGTTTACAGATAGCCTCCACTAAAATCAGTAAGATTATATAATCCCATTTTATATAACATAATTAACTGGTGGTTGTGTCGAAAGCAGGCCCAGTATGCAATCCAGACTAGAAACACAATTCTTCACTGATTTTCTTCTCAATGGTAGCCAAGAATAATGGTAGGGGTTTTATTCCACACAATCTTCAAAGCCTATACACATTTCTGGACTTACTTCGCTCAAAATTTACATGTGGTTGTCTTGTACAGAAAATAGCACTGGAAACAGCATTTTCAGTTCAGAAAATAATATTTTCAGACAGAAATATGCTGAAAATGCTGTTTTCTGCACAAAACAACCACATATAAATTTTGTACAGAATAAGGCCATTTCTGTATTACACTGTTACAGTGCTATTATTCCACTTTCAACATCCTGTGGAAGTCCCAAGAGATCTCTGGCTGCAAATTCTAAATGCCCTTTCCTAAACTGCAAACCCCAGGATTCTATAGGATGTTAAAAGTGGAATAATAGCACTATAACAGTGTAATGCAGAAATGGCCTAAGTCCCCAATTGTGAAGATTCTTATCCATCCAGAATTTTTCTCAGCAGGGCTTCCCAACTTGTGAAAAACATGTTTTTTGACCCTTTTTTAAAACAATCTTTCCCTCCTTAATCTTTACCACAGGATTTAATATCAGAAATAGATAGAAGCTAATAGAATTATATGGGATAAGCCCATTGATGTTGCCTCTCACATCATTTTCACCTGCCCCCATAGTCCTCCATATGTTAGAGGGCTAGCATCTGCAGCAAAAACCTTTTCTGTCCATGAAGGCTCCTTCACACCCTGAAGTTTGGAATTCTGAGGTGCTTTTATACTTCCCAGTTACAGTTACATGATTCCACTTTAACCACCACAGTTTGTTCTACAGGATATCTGGATTTGCAGTTGAGGGAGGGGCATTTAAACTTTCAACTAGAGAGCTCTAGTGCTGTAACCTCTGCTAATAGCAGAAGGGAAATATTCACTATCTGCTGACAGCAGGAGTGAGATATTTATTATCTGCTGACAGACTCAATCTTGGGGAAGAGAAATATTTAATATATATATATTGAGCCAGAGGTTCACCGGATAGAAATGTAGACATCCAGGTCTGAAGGCTGAAACCCCCCTGACAAAGGTCAAACCAAATATCTCTCAGTCACGCATCCAAAAGGAAAACCTCAGAAGGCACGTATGCACACATCAAATTGGCTGGCTGCAACTTTGACACCATGAGAGACTAAGTGTCTCTTGGATAAGGTTAGCGATTGCAATCGCAGGAACTACAAAGATGGGTCTTTTGCATAACTCGGCTTTTGTTTTTCCCCAGGAAAGGGTCTGCCCCCCCCCAGGAATACGTTGTACTATAATTGAGCCCCCTTTTGGGGCTCTTTTTGGAGAACTCCCACCTTTGCGTCTGTCATGCTGCTAGTTTAAGGCTCCCCTCAATTCTTTCTCTTTGTCTGCTGATCTATCTTCGCTTGCTTCTTTCCGAGCTGTAGTCTTCAAGATCAGGTGCAGTATGGCCACTTTCTTTCCCTCCGCTTTTCCCGCTCTTAAGTTTTTCAAACTCAGTAGTCCTTGTGCGCTTGGGTGAGTGACTGCTGTGTGTGTGTGTGTGTGTAGAAATTCTGCCAATTCTGATAAATAAAATACTTTTAATTGGACATTTGACTTGTCTCTCAGGCAGTCTGACTCCATAGACAGAGCATTAAAGATCTCGCTGTGTTGCCCTGCCCTCCACTGTGCTATGTAGTGCTCTACTAATTTCCCCAGCCTTTGCATTTTTGAAGCAAATTCAGGTGTCCTCCAAGGACCCCCAGAAGCCAGTGTAACGATGCCTCACTGAACTACAAATCTCAGGCTTCCACTGGATGCAATCATGGCCTTTAAGCTGGAATTGTAGCACTATAATTGTGTAAGCAAAACTACTGAACACTTTCTCTGCCTCAGTCTTCTCTCAAAAGGAAAACAATGCTTTACCTGGAGAAAATGGAGCAGACAATGTGGTAGGGAAAATGAAGCACAACACAGGTAAAGAGGTAATACAGGAATACCTAGCTACTCTAAATGAATTCAAGTATCCATGGTCAGATGAACTACATCCAAGATTATTAAAAGAACTTGCAAAAGTAAACTCAGAACTACTAGTGATAATTGAGAATTTCTGGAGAATGAGTGAAGTCCCAGCAGACTGGTAGGGGGGGGAGTTGTCTCCATCTTCAAAAAGGGAATAAAAGAGGACCCAAACAATTACCGCCCAATCAGCTTTACATCAATACCGGGAAAGATTCTAGAACAAATCTTTAATCAGACATCTGTAAGCGCTTAGAAGGAAATGCTATGAAGTCAATATTGGCTTTTCAAAAGCAAGTCATTGCAGACTAATCTTAACTCTTTGTTGATACAGTTGCTAGCTTGGTATATGAAGGGAATGATATGGACATAGTATATCTTGACTTCAGTAAAACCTTTGACAAGTTCCCTCATGACATTCTTGCAAACAAGCTCGTACAATGTGGGCTAGACAATGCTACTGTTAGATGGATTTGTAATTGGTTGACCGACTGAACCCAAAGGATACTCACCAATGGCTCCTCTTCATCCTTGAGAGAAAGATGTCACAGGGTTTTGTCTCGGTTCCAGTGCTATTCAACATCTTTTTTAATTACTTGAATGAGGAAATAGAGGGCATTCTTATCAAATTTGCAGATGACACCAAATTAGGAGGACAGATCATATTTCAAAATTATCTTAACAGATTAGAAAGCTGGGCCAAAACTTTTAAAAAAGTGAATTTCAGCAGGGGGAAGTATATGGCACTATACTTGAGCAGAAAAAAAATGAAATGCACAGATATAAGATGGGTGACACCTGGCTTGACCACAGTACTTTGAAAAGGATTTTGGAGTTTTTGTAGACCATAAGGTGAACATGAGTCAGCAGTGTGATGCAGCAGCTAAAAAATGCATGGAGAGCTATGGAAACAGGTAACAAGGATGCAAGTCAAGTATCAGGGGCTAAGGCCCCATTATTGCTTGCTGCTTCATACAGTGGTTGACCTTTGAGTAGGGTGTGAAGAGCAGGTGCTACCAAAAGATAGAGTGAAGTGTCCATTTCTACCAGAAGATTTGGAATATCATGAAAAGAAAGGGTATTCTCAGTTACTTTCCTTGTTATTGGGCTTTTTTCTCTATCACTGTCAAAATAATGTGGCTGGCTTATGATACTATGCACTTAGATTTGGGTAAGTGGGGGAAAGTGCCATTTGCTGCTTTGTCCTAAGGTGCACTCTCTTTGCTGGTTCACAAATACCTGGCAAATTCATAAACAGTCAGTTCATCTGACACACCATTCACAAGGTGGATTCGAAGAGAAAGAAATGACTATAGTAAATTATGACACAAAAAAAAAAAACCCTTACAACAGAATTGTTTCAACACAATAGTGAATATCTGTCAGGATATCCTTTTGTAGGAGGTTGCCAGAATCCACAGGGATGAGTGAGATTTGCCTCAGAAACTCAGTGGTAGATTTTTTGGGGGTGATGAATCATGAGAAGAATTCTAGGATTTCCCCTCTGTTCCAGTACAATGCAAATAACTGTGATTCTAGCATGGAACTAAACTGAGCTGAATGACATCTGGATGGAGCTCAGTTGCTACTGACCTTCATGCTAGAATGCACCACTTGGCAGGAATCAAGTCCCCAATCTCAAATTTCATTTTTCCCCCTTAGAGGAAGGGCAAACACACAAGAGTGTCTACAATTTAGACTCTAAATCATGAGACAGCAATTTCTTGGCTTCAATAATTCCTTCAGTCTCTGAAGTATTTGCAGCCATCATCAAAATACATTGGTAAGAGAGGAGACATGGTATGGCCACAAGTTAGCCATTGCTTTAGAAGAGGAAAGCTTCTAGCACTGATCTGTTCCTGCTCTCTCACAACATCTAATGGGTGCATTTCCAACCACAGTAAAAGCTGCATCATTTATTGTGCTTTCACACTATACAATTATAGCATTATGATTCTGCTTTCACTGCCATGACTGCATCCTGGGGAATGCTGGGGTTTGTAGTTTGGTCAAAGGCACCAAAGGAGCTCCCTGGCTGATGATTCTAAAGGCCTCAACTGACAGTCCCAGGATTCCACAAGAAGGCAGTTAATGTGGAATCATGGTGCGTTAATTGTGTAGTGTGACAGGCCTCTTAATCAGATTAACAAAGCCCACATGAACATTATGTTGAGTGTGAGGAAATACATAAACAGAATCAGAACTAAGGGCTAGCCTGCAATATGTTGCCATTTGGAGCACAGTACAAAATGACATCCCACTCACCCATGCCACCTACAGAAACTGACTGGAGTGGAAGCTGAATTTTATGTTACTGCAGTCCAGGCCTACCCGGAGATAGCATTTGATATCGTTTTGATATCAAACAATTTGGCTTTCCTCTGCCACCCCACTCCACGTGTTTGTGAGGCCTCCAGACAAGCACGTAAACAGACACGGCCGATAATTGCTGGACATTCCATTCTCCACCCAGGCAGGCCAGACAGAGCCGATTTGTCGCATCGGGACCTCTCCGGCAAACTCCTCATTCAATATGTGTGATATTAACAAAGGCTCCCTGCCCTGTGCAGGTAACCTGACAAAGCTGTACTAAGCACTCCGCATTTGCATACTGGCTACACTATTATTAATTCGACCCTAAGCCAATCATGCTAAACTCTGACATTTCCAAAGCTTTGTCCCGCTCCTAAATCGCATTGTTCTCACCGAGTAAGGTATGGCCTGCAGTCACAATTCACCCTATAAAAAACCCCGATTCTGAGACCCTCCTCGGATCACTTCCAACTTCCAGACCGCCTTGCTGCCGCTTTGTTCGGCGAGCTCCCCTCAGCGAACCGCGCTGAGCTTCTTCTCTGCACCCCAAAGTCGCTCTCAAACTACAGGACTACGAGACAGGTGTCGTATCACCCACTTCCCTCTAAAATCCCCATTTCTGATTCTCTGGTTAGCTGTGTGACTATGGTGTCTTTAGTATTTGTCTGTGTTTAATAAAATATTGTTTTTATTACTTTAAACTGTCTGACTGCTTGACCATAGACGCTGGATTGCAAGATCCTGCCAAGTTACCCTGCCTTTCGCTAGCCTTAGTGAGTGCTCCAGCTAATTTTCCCCAAGTTGTTGTTGTTGTGGTTTGGTTATTTAGGCGTCCCTCCCGGGACCCCCAGAGACCCCAGAGATCAGGGTAACACTTATGTAAACCCTGGTGATAATAGACTTGAGGGCAGGAAGCCAGTTTAGGGTGGTGCAGGAGAAGCTACGTGGCACAGACATCTCTGTCCTCCAAGAGAGGGAAATGCACTGGAGGTCAGGAGGAAAGGCTGGAGGCCTGACACAGCTGCCTTAGTCTATCTGATGCTGTCCTTAGCAGCTGAATGTGTAACTGTCTGATCAAACATAGAGAGATTTATTTGAAAATGAGTAAGTTGAATATAAAAGTTTCACTTCTGTTTTATACACAAAATTAATACCAACAATAACTACCACAAAGAATTGATTTAATCCCCCCTCCCAAGTCCCTAAGAGTACCTTCTTTTCTCACCTCTGACTTATTTGTCAGGTATGGCTCTGTCTAGAGAATACAAATCCTGCCACAATAATACATGCCCTGGTAAAGTTCAGGCTCACTATTTTAACATGGTATATGGGACTGCCTTTAAAGAAGGTTTGGGACCTTCAGTTAGTATAGAATGCAATACCCCAGGTGTCTGTGGTCAGAACGCATAACAGTTATACCAACAGCGGCTTAGGACAAAAGCATATAGTTATCCATAAATCCCTAAATTATGTGTGGTGAATTTGCAGCCCTCCAGAACCTGCTGGACCTCTGTTCCCATTGACGCCTTCCAGTATGGCCCATGTATTTTTCTCTCTCTCTCTTTGCATTGCAAACTTCACAATGCATGGATTACATCCATGTCTGCGTTCAATCTGTGAAGTCCAAACTGAGCAAACCTTTAAAAAAAATATCTGTGGAGTGCTTCACTCATATAGCCCTTTTCTTTAGTTAATCCTTCACTCAGCTGGCCACTAAAGTAATGAGAGTTCACCTATCATTACAAAAACCCTCTTGAGGAACATAGGCCACCAACTATGAATACTGAGCTCTGATGATTCCATTTACAGGTGCATCCAACTAATGCTGCAAACCAGGAAGACAGCACCACATGATGTCTGCTTTCTTCCTCTCTTCAATAATCCATCCTGCTGAAAAACAGAAAAGGGACCTCATCAGTGGCTAGAGCAGAGAGGAAAGAAAGCTTTGATGGTGACCCTTAGGAGCTTCCCAGCCTTTGATTCTTCCCTGGGGCAAGTTCAGTATTGCAACACTTGCCAATCAGCCCAGCATGTGAGGCAACACATAGCAGAGCCAATAGATTCTGGTACTCCCACTTAGCCTTCTTGAGATTGTACTAAGGGATCACAAGTGAATTCTGATTGTACTTTCTGCTGTACATAACTGTTTTGAAAGAAGAAACAGGCAATGTCTGCTTCTTCTTAGGCCCATTGCAGAAGGTAGCAGATGTAAACATCTTTCCCCTTTCACTTTGAATCTTCAGCAGAGGCACTATGGTCATCCATTGTCTTAAAAATTCACCTGTAAAATTTGTCTGTAAAACAAGGGGGAAGTAGATCAACTGGCAACTGCTCAAGACCCATTTAAATGGCATCATCCTAGAAAGAGGTTCTGTCTATATAACCCTAGGGCTTGGTGCTAGAAGTTAAAGGTTGAAGGCTTAGATATTTTGCAACTGATTCTCATATACTCTTAACATGAATTTCTGAAGACCATTTTGCTTTCTAACAAGACCTTACAGAACTATCTAGGACAGTGGTTCTTAATCTTTTCTTTACTGGGGACCCCCTGTAAATATAATTGTTATCAGAGACCACGAGATTTAACTCAATATTTAAATATTTAAATTTAGATTTAAATATTCAAACATTTATTTACTTATTAAAGGCTTCTGGAGACTGGGATTTAAATATCCACTCAGACACTAGATGACCTTGGGCAAGTCACATTCTCTCATCCTGAGAGGAAGGCAAAGGCACAACACCTCTGAACAAATCTTAAAAAAAAACAACAACCCTGTGATAAGTTCACCTTAGGGTTGCCATAACTCCAAGTGACCTGAGGGGACACAACGGCCCTTTCCACAACTTACCTTTCTTTGGCGCTGGGGTGCAGGGATCATGCAAGCAGCCTCCAGCAAGAGGCTGCCACCTCCCCGCTGCTTCAGCTCCATGTGAGCTGCCTACTCCCAAGCAGGTAGTGCGAGAGCCCCGCCTCTTTCTTCCACAGTGCAGCCCGGGAGTTTCCCAGGCTGCACTTGGGCAGGAAGCACGACCACTGCAGCTCTGGAGGCTCTGAACACACGGCAAGTGCGCGCGGGGCTCTGGAGCAATGAGCAATTGTGCACCATTTAAAAAGTGCACAAGTGGTGCCTGCCCTACCCTGGAGGATCACGCGATTGTGAGTGCGTCGTGCAGATCGCTCCTCATAATCATGTGACACTCCAGGCACCCTTTCACATGGCAAATGCCGTGCGAAAAGGACCAAAAACAAAGTGCTACTGACAAGGGGAGGTTCTTCCTAGCTATCATGTGTCTCTCTCCTTTGAAAACTGACTTGTGGTGATCCAAAGGTGAACCTATTTTTCTTTTTTGCAAGATTTGTTGCCTTTGCCTTTCCCTGAGGCTGAGAGATTGTGACTTGCCCGAGCTCACCCAGTGGGTTTCCATGGCTGAGTGGCAATTCAAACCATTATCTCTAAATTCATACTTTGAGCATGCACACATTCATGCTGCCATTTCCCTTTCAGCAGAGACGTGGCAACAGGGAGTGTGGGCACCAAGGGACATGGGAACAGACAGGTTAGCATACCCAAACTTCTCCCTCGTTTGTCTCTGTTGCTGCTGCTGCTGTTGGTGTCCTTCAGCAGGGCTTCATGGACTCCCAGTGAGGGCTCTGCAGACCAACCCAGGAGTCCATGAACCCCAGGTTAAGAACCATGGATCTAGGACTTCACATATACATTATTTCCCCTGTTGCCACTATCAGACACAATG
This sequence comes from Ctenosaura bakeri, assembly GCA_948474755.1. Classification (NCBI taxonomy): domain Eukaryota; kingdom Metazoa; phylum Chordata; class Lepidosauria; order Squamata; family Iguanidae; genus Ctenosaura; species Ctenosaura bakeri. The sequence continues at coordinate 66,869 of CAOLHI010004558.1, forward strand.
TTCTGCAGAAGAAATTAGAAATGGAGAAGGGGAAATCTAAATATTAAGCAGAGGAATTTACAGGTACTGGATTTAGTCTGATACTTGATCTAGTTTGAAAGGATCTCAGAATGTATCATGGCTGAGACAGACAGCTTTTTACATTTCTTATCCTATTTTTTTTTTTAAAAAAAAAACTTGTCTAAGTGTCTCATTTCTCTTGTATAGAGAGAGGAGGCATTCTGGCAGTTCTGTGTGGAGAAAGTGACCTCAAGAGGATTCTATTAAGGTCTTTTGCATCTCCCAGAAGGTTGCAATCAGGAGCTTGGATGGCCCAGTTATGGGTCACCAGAAGGGTCAGCTGCTGACTCCCTTTCTGTCAGAAGGTCCATGGGGCATGCAAAGCAAACACATTGGGAAACTCCAATCAGAATCAGTTTTTGACCTTTTTTGGCCTTGAATGTCCATGGTGATCACAACTTCCTGTGTTTTGCCTGCAGAGGCAGCAGTGGAAATGCCAAAGGGAGAGGCAGTGGGGACATGGGAAGCAAAAGCCTTCTGCACAAACAGATTGGGGTGGTAGCAGGGAGTGGAGGGAGCTTGTGAGTCAACAGGGGCTGAATAGAAAGCTGCTCTACTTCAAAGCAGTTCTCGTCTTTTCTCACTGTTGTAGCTTAACAGCTATGGCATAGCTATTTTTAGGAAGCGTAACTAACACAGGAACTGATGGATCTGTTTCATCTGTCAGCTAATCAATTGATAAGTCAGTCAGCATTAAAGTACTAAGGGCCTCTGAAGGATAATCCATACAAATGACCACCCTGCTGATGAAGTGTACCCTCACAGACAGCTTCCTGGTTAGCCTGCTGAAAACACCAGCTTCCTACTTGTCTCTGCCACGGACTTTTTGCTGTGGTCTTAGTCAAGGCCCCACCTCTGTTTACTTTCCATCCTCTAGGTATACATAAGAATGAGAAGACATTCAACGAAGCAAGCAGTATTAATCCCTTTTAGACCCTGCATGTGGCTGTTAGAAGGTTTCAGTCTTTACTGACTACAACACCTTCTGGGGCAAGCACAATCTACCACAAGATGGAGGACCAGGAAGGAGGCTTTGTCAAGCAGATAGTTCCCTCTGTTTCATACAAAATGTCCTTTGTTGAATCCCTCAGTGTTTGCCTTTCTGTACTATTTGATGTATAGAGAATCAAAGCTTTATCAAAGAGGTCCCATTCTTTTAGGGGAGAATTGATGCAGCGTCAATTGCACAACCAAGTTACCAACTGTTGAGACACATATGTGCGTGTTTGTGTGAACACATAAGCACACATTTGTTTCAAAGCATTTACATCGGGAGTGTAGAGACCTCAAGTCTGTGGGGTCTATTTTTCTTAACTAGAGCAAAAGACCCAGGCCTTGAATTAAAAACTTTTGAGATCATTCATTTTATATATTTTTATTTCTATTTATTTGTTTGTTTGCTTATTTATCTTTGGAGCACCAGAATGACTTGAGCTCCCAATTGCCCCACACAAAAATCTACTTTTAGTTACCCTCTGTCTCAGATTTCCTCATTTCAGAAGATTAGGAATAGAAAATTTTGTTGCCATTGTTAGGAAGTGCTAAAGTCTGACCTACCTACTGCAGATTACCCAGAGATCTACCAGTGGAGCCAGATCTAGCCTGACTACTTTTGATTTCAATATGGTCATGTTTTGTACAGTCCTGCCCATTATGACATATATGAAACATCTACTGGAGTCTGGTCTGGTTCTTTTCTTATTTCCTTCATATACAGTTGTTTGCTCTACAGTTAAAGACTCTGTCCTCCCACGTGATCTTGTGTGTACTCTGAGATCCACAAAGAGACTTTTTTGCTATCCTGCCTCCACCTGAACCATGAATGTGACAAACATGTGAAAGGGCCTTCACCATCATAATGTAAGATCATAGAACTCCTTGCCCCTTAGAGATCTGTTGGATCCCTTTCCTGACAAAATCCAGACATTTGTCTCGTCTGACATTTCTGTTCCAGCATACTTTTAATTGGACCAGAATCTACTTATGGATAGCAATCTTGCTCTTGATGTTTTATTTTTAACCCACTCCAATCTTCTTTCAACTTGTGTGTGTTGTTTTGTTTAATTGGAATGTTTTCAAATGACATAATTAGTTGTCTTAGGCATTTTATTCAAAGGGAAATGCGGGATAGGAATGCTGTTATAAACAAAATTGGAAAGACACAGGCCATTTCTGCACTACACTCTTATAGCGCGATTATTCCACTTTCAACATCCTATGGGATCCTGGGGTCTGCAGTTTTGGGAGGGGCCGGCCAGCCCCTCCCGAAACTGCAAACCCCAGGATCCCATAGGATGTTGAAAGTGGAATAATCGCACTATAAGAGTGCAGTGCGGAAATGGCCAAAAAGCTTTTGAGCACCATGGAGAAAGGAAGAGAATACCAACTCCTGCACAGCCTGAAAAAGGATATCCATGCACATAAGGGAAACTTACATGTGCAAATGTCCCTAACAGAATTCTCATCTTTGTGTGTTTAAAGACTCCATGACCTGGATAGTTCTTGTCTGATCTATAGCACTTATGCAACTGATAATTTTGCACAAACTAAAATCCAATTTTACCCCTATCTAGAGTAGACCAGTAAAAATTAATGAGACTTATATCAGTTATCCCATTCATTTCAATGACTCTAAGTACATAGGGCTAATGTTCAGATGAGCCCTATAAATTTAAAGGCAGGAAGTCAGTTTGCAATTGCCCTGTCCCCTAGGCAACACTGCCAATGGTGAAAGACAGTAGCTTGCCATGTGCCAATATCTGAAGGGCCATGTGTTCCCCCAGCCTCGGTTTGAGTGATTCACAAGCATCCAAGGGCATGGTGACAGTGGACAACCTGCTCTACTGCTATCGTGTAATCACACCCCGGTCTTCTCTTCACTCACAGTTGGCCTGTTACCGTAAGTGCGGCTACATCAAAACATTCTTTAAGGAGAGGGTAAATGCACAAAGAGAAGCTGAAGAATAAAGGTTGTGATTAATGATTAAACCAGAGCACCTTGCAAAGCTCCCTTAAAAGTTCCCTAGAATTACCTTCCCCATCCTTCTCTGTAAACAAAGACGGGTGTGCTGTCACACCTGTTCTTAGACTAAGGGTGGTGGAAATGTTTAGGGCTTCCAGATTAATGTGGTCAATTAAACCTAAAACAATCCACTGGAGAAAAGGCTATAAGGTTCTCCCTAAGTTCTTTAGAGTGGTGTAAAGTAGCAATATAAAGGGTATTCATTTAAATTTATAGAACTTTGATTTTAGCAAAACCACTTTTAAAAATAAGCAAAATCCCCCTACCCAAATTTAATAAAAGAGGTATCAGAGTCTACACAAAAGACATTCTCTGGCATTACACTTGAGTCACTAAAAATGGATTTGACTACCATGATTCTGTAGTTTGCCATAGTTTTGGCAGACTAAGCAGCACAACATCATCTGAGGAGTTTCCCAAACTGTGGGCAGTCTCTATTTCTTCCCTAGAAATTATGAGGACAGTCTCACAAAGACACATATTTCAAATTCCTGCACTGAAAGAGATCAGAGGAGTACCAGCTTTGCAACCCTGCAAATTTAGGAAGCAGCACTGAGTGTTCAGACTGGGGGGGATGGATCATTCTGGAGCAGGGTTGAACTAATTATAAGAATACAACAAAACAAAGATGGCTGGATAGCAGTATGTGTGAAAGGGATCTAGGAGTCTTCATAGACCACAAGCTGAATATGAGTCAGCAGTGTGATGCGGCAGCCAAGAAAGCCAATGCAATTCTCGGCTGCATCAATAGGAGTATGGTGTCTAGATCGAGGGAGGTACTGGTACCACTCTACTCTGCTCTGGTTAGACCCCATCTTGAATACTGTGTCCAGTTCTGGGCACCCCAATTCAAGAAGGCCATGGTCAAGCTGGAACAAGTCCAGAGGAGGGCGACCAAAATGGTGAGAGGCCTGGAAGCCATGCCCTATGAGGATAAACTTAGAGAGCTGGGTATGTTTAGTCTGTAGAAGAGAAGGTTAAGAGGAGACATGATAGCCATGTTTAAATATTTGAAGGGATGCCATATAGAGGAAGGAGAGGGCTTGTTTTCTGCTGCTCCGGAGACCAGGACAAGGAGCAATAGATTCAAGCTGCAGGAAAGGAGATTCCACCTGAACCTCAGGAAGAACTTCCTGACAGTCAGGGCTGTCCGGCAGTGGAATAGGCTGCCTTGGAGTGTAGTGGAGTCTCTTCTCTGGAGGTTTTTAAGCAGAGGCTAGATGGCCATCTGTAGGGAGTGCTTTGAGGATGTTCCTGCATGGCAGGGGGTTGGACTGGATGGTCCGTGTGGTCTCTTCCAACTCTACGTTTCTATGATTCTATGATTCTATATTATTCAGTGTGCCCCACTTCTGGCACATTGCTGCACATTGATGTTAAACTCTGGATTATAAAGAGCGGGAAAACTCCAAAATAATGTTATTGTGGGCCAAGTGGTAATCATTGCCTGAACAAGCCAAGCATCTGCAAAAAGTTCCGCCATATCCCATATGACCCATTACCTTATATAACTTTATGTATGTTTAGCTATGTGAGAGAGACACCAAGCAACCCTTTTGCTGAATTGTGAAGATGTGTAATGGGATACCAGCAAGAGTGCCTGGTGTCCCCAATGCACATCAGACATCAGGACCAATGTGACATTATGCACTGGTCTCATTGTGCATCAGGCACCAATGCACACCTGCTGGCTCTGCTATGTAGTACTCCAGCAGCCCTCTACTGGATATGAACATTACACAAATGTGTAATTCAACTTCCCACATACCTAAGTCCACGTACAAAGATTTAAGTCCCCGACAGGATTCTGGCCTTTCTATCAGGAGTACTTGAACTAGACCTGAAGGACACATACAAGGATTGCCAGTTCAGGACCACATCAGGCTCCAAGGTGGATGGTCTAAAACCTAAGATCTAGAAATGCCCCCTGGTGATGTCACTAAGCATTGTACATTAAGTACCAACCACAGTTGCTCACAGCTTGTTATTCAAACATACACACATAAATGCATACAGAGAGAACACATTTTCCGGCTTGCAAGTTAAGACCGAAATCTTAACCAAAGGGGCTGTTCTCAGATAAGGTGAAATGAAGGGATTACTCCTTTAGCGAGACAAACTAAGGAACATTTAATCTAGTGGGAAAGTAGATAGAGAACAGAGAACAGAGTGGAGGGTGAGCTCTTAACACCACAACGACTGGGAGGAAAGGAGGGAGCAAACTAAGTAAATACATAGATCCACTGGAAAGTCTTTGCAAGTTGCAGCAACATATCAATAAAATTTTGCAAATTGTAATCAAGCTGCTGCTCTATTAGTTGATCTGGACATTTGCACTGTGGCCCTTCCTCTTGCTTCCAGCTGAGCCCAGGAAAACTGGAGAATTTGCAACCGTGTCTCCCAGCTGGAGATGACCCACAAAAATTGGAGATGAAGAGCCAGGCCCTGAAATGAAGAGCCAGGCCCTTGTAGGTCATATACATGACCTACAAGGACACAAAGCACTGTTAAAATCAGTTCAAAAGGAATCACATTTCCTAAGAATGGGAGGCAGACCTTACCAAGACTTATGCAGGTGGGTAGATCATCTCATGGTGAGAAACAGCAAGGCAAATAGACAAAACAAAAATGAAATCAGAACCAAGGGTGGCAGAAAATGATTACTGCTAAAACATAATAAAACAGGTAACTCAAAAATAGGTAACTATATTTCAAAACTTTGTACAATGGTAGCTGCTCAGACAAAGAGGTGTTGTCAGGAACCAACCAAATGAAGGAAAGTTACCAATCGCCTAATTAAGCAGTACTGTGGGGCCTAATACTACCACTAGTCTCTAGTAGAAAACTGTGATTTGATCAGTTGGCTTTACCTACATGTTGATTCTCCATCCAAGACTTTATTTGATGGACCTACTCCAGTTAGGATGTGTCTAAATATCTTAAGGCACCAGATCCTAACTGATCTTGAATGTTAAGCAGGGTCAGCTGTGGCTAATACTTAGAGATCACCAAGGAATACATGGTTCTATACGCTATATTTCAGAGGAAGGAACTAGCAAAACCACTTCTGAGTAATGCCTTGCATATGAAAACCCCATAAAATTCATGGGGTCACCATAAGTTGACAGGTGACTTGAAGGCACAGACGCACACGCTCTAGTTAGGAATAACCAACAGTATTCTAGCTTGAGAATCCCTATTGAAAGTCCCTGAAAGGTCATTAGACACAGCAGCTGAGAAGCCAATGTTACAACTGAATCGTAGAAGCATGCTCATCACATTTGGAAGCCATCGGTACCCGAGAAACCACAACTGCAGTAGACAACCATATAAACTGAACACTGAGTAACTGGAATCATAGGAACACAGCAAGATGGCCTTTGATGGCTAGTCAGAGCTTTGACCCCTCTTGCTCAATACTGTCTTTATACCAACCTCCAGTGGCTCTCCAAGATTTTAGTCAGAAGTGCTTCCCAAACCTGCCTTGAGATACCACGAGTCAAACTTGGAACTTTGTGGATGCAAAGCGTCTGGTCTTGTGCCAAGCTATGGCCTTTCCAGTCTTATGTCAAACAAATGCGACAGTTTATATTCACACAAGCACATCCCTTGTCCTCTAACATTACAGCAGAGAAATGGTTTCTAACTTGCTATGAGCTTTGAGTGATTCTGAAAGCACAAGTGCCTAAATTGCTTTATCCTTATCTACAATTTTTACAGGCCACTGACAAATCTAAATTCAATGCATCCTGGCTGTCTTTCTTTCTCCCTCTCCCCTCCCCCAACCTGTTTAATCCTTTTAAGTTCAAGGATTTGCAAAGCAAATATTATAAAAGATGAAAGGTAGGTCTGAGGAAATAAGCTTTGATAAGAAGCTTTTTATGGCGTGCAAACTCTGTTCTGGCCCTCTTGGCTTGAAAGGCGGTACTAATTTTAAAAGCCTTATGCAAGCGTCACATTGAACTAAAAGGATAGCTGAATGCAAATGACAGGCAGCCCATTAAGTACAACTTGCAAAACATTCATAGTAAAATGAGATTCTGTTTCAGGGTATGGTAACCCAACTTGTATGTGTGTGTTGCATGAGAGGAAGCCAAATAAAACTAAAATGCAGAATTTATTTTTTTTTTGTAAATGTGACCGGAAAAACAGAAGTCTTAATTGGAACTGTAGTCCATCACAAAAATAGAAATGAAGATTTAAGGGTCATATGGGTCTTACATTAATATCTTCCTTGGTGCCACAGTGCTTGGAGAGTTAGCGGCTGGGTATACCTGAAGAATGTCCCTACTCATTTCTGAAGACTCTTTGATTAATTTCACTGTGCTTGTCCTTCAAACTGAACTAGATAGTGTTTTGAGTGAGCAGGCCCCTATGTGCAGGCAGGAGACACTTCATATCTCTTGCTTTGAGCCCACAAAACCTGGAAATGGTTCTGTCACACCAGAGGCCACCTAAAGCATCAGCATTCTTGACCTTCAGCCAATCCTGCCAGTTTTCTCCTGGAAATGTCCAATTGAGACCATCTGCTTCCAATTTGGGAGCACAGATGGGGAAAATCAGGTAGGAACAACCAGGAAGAAAGCCTTTGCAGGTAACAATCAGTGGACAAGAACAGGTTCAGTCATATCTTTCCTGTGCCTGGATTCTCCCCAGTAAGCGTCCCCCACCGCATCCCAGTTAGTGATATCCAGTTGGTGAACACATTGGCTGTGGCTACCATCCATAAATCAGTTATACCAGAAGCCAGGAATTAAATTGAATTTAGCATCCTGAAGCCAGTGACAACAAACAAGATGAAATATAACAAATCAAGTGCTCTGGTTTAAGTGGCATGTAGAAGTATTGTGTTTGCAATATGGTAAACAGAATACTAAAGGAACCTCTGTTTCAGAATCACTGTCCATAAACATATTATGGATAGAATAACTCAACTGAAGTCCTTTATTCCCCCAAGGACAGGTGCTTCCAAGATTTACAATAGCCAGTACATGTTATAGATACAAATTTGAATAATAAGCTACTCACAATAGCTTCAGACATGCCATTTACTAGATCTTGAGTTTGGCATCTATTGTCTCCAGTCATATCATGAGCCAAATCAACTGTTCTACCAGAACCACAGAAAAGCAGAGTGCATAGTCAAGCTGAGCTCACTATAGGTGATCAGCTACCAAGCAGTTGGGTCCCCTAAATGAAGCACTTTTAGTCAGTAAGGTTGTGGGAAGTGGTGGTTTGTTCTAACCTTGCTTACACTGTAAGGCCCCACTTTGGGGGTCCCCAATGTTAGTATGGTTTGGTGGACACCATACCTAATTGGCAACACATTTTATTGGCTCTCATATCAAATTCAAGCCTGAGAGGTGACAGAGAGGTCAAACTGAGCGAGGGAAAGAATTTGACTGTAAATGTGAGAAGCATAGGTCAACTCCAAAATTCCTCCAGGTAAGACTGAGTCACTTGTCAGGAAAATACACATCATTCCTGTGGATAATAGGCTTAAATAGAAGCTGGACTTTTCCAGGGAATCCAACAGTGAGGAGCCCACCAGGACACTGATTGATAGATATTCATCCCTTGTACACCTGGATTCTTTCACCTGTCCTCACAGCACCCACAATAGACAGCTATTACAACATGCATCATGTCTTTGACAATCAAAGCAATAAGTCCATCAACAAGCAAAAGACTCATTGTCCACAACAGGTTCCCTTTGTCTTGTATCTAGAACCTTCACAGCCACAAGCCATTTTCAGGGTACAAATACCCCTGATTTGAGGATGCCCAGTGCAGTCTCTTGAAGGTCTACCCGTCACTCTGTTCGTCTGGCTCCTAAATGAGAACTGTCCTTAGGTCCTACCTAAGCCAAAATACATTTCTGCTCTTCACTACTCTTCTGGACTGGTAATTATACCCCCCCCCAAATCCCTCAGCCTCTCTATAATTTTTCCTCCTTTTCTCTTTCAGCTAGCTCTTGTGTGAATGTGTGATTGTGTGTATCTTGTGTGCATGCATGAGTGAATTCCCCTCAATAAAATCATTTATTAGACAATTCTGCTTGGTTTTTGGCTTGGCCTGACCCTGTAAACATTGGGTTGAAAGATCTCGCTAGTTTACCCTGCTTCTTGTAGTGCTACAGCTTGTACTCTGGCTAATTCCCATTCACCAGTATTTGGAGCACATTGAGGTGTCCCCCACGGGACCCCAGAAATCAGGGTAACAGCACACTCATATTGCTACATTCTAGACACATTTAGGATCAGCATTCATAATGCCCATACCCTTCTGGGTGATCAAGAGTGCTTAGACACATGCTGATTCTCAGACAGACACGTGCAATTTTGGGAAATGATACAAATAGCTTTCACTAGATATACAACCCATGAATTCATCTCTTAAATGAGCATGAAATGGGAGCTATGGCATGAGTTATATTCTGAGTCATCTGTGTTTTTGGTTATGTTTTATTTTATAATATAAACTTCTAATAGACTATTTGCTGAAAATCACAGAGGCAGCCAAGCAAGAAAAGAAACCTCATTTATTCTACTTTTTCCAAGGACAATGTTGGCTGCACAATTAAGGTCTGAACTCACATTGTGTGGGGTAAGAGCTGCCCCATATTATTCATAGAGATAACACAGGTCAGTTCATTAACCCCATACTACATAGTTAAAGCAGTTTGATACTACTTTAGCTGTCATGCTACAGAATCCTGTGATATGTAGTTAGTGAGGTACTTAGAATTCTCAAACAAATTTCCCAGAAGTACAGTGCCCTCCAAGAACCCTCTGACAGAGAATTCCAAGCCTCTTACCATACTACAGCTCTCAGGATTATGTGGAATGGAGCCATGATGGTTAAACTGATATCAACCTGCTATACATTGTGTAGTATAGATATCCTCTGTGTACGTGTACACAAGTACATGCATGAGCATACATTTCTATCTGACATGTCAAAGAAGCAGAGTCCTAAAATTAGCTACTATGTAATATAGGACATTCTCTCAGATAACTTGTATAGATCATTAGCTCATATTAGAGAAGTCCAATTATGTACTGCTTAAAGGAGAACCAAACACTAGGAAAAGCACAGAGTAGTTGGTGCTCCATGTCCTTTTCCTTGGCTATTAGCTTCTCCCTGAACATTACATAATGTGACTGACATCCATCATGCCATCCCTTACCACACTGGTGGTTGGTGTCACAGCATTATGGCATCACATCTTACATCATACTAGATTTCTGAAGGACAGGGAAAGGAAAAGGAAGATGAGATACAGAGTCGCAGCCATTTTGTCATAATACCCATTCTGCCCTTGATCATGTTCTACAAAGAATTGCCAATTTGATTTCCTTTCCACTACCTTCCATTTGTAGGCTGTGTGATCCAGCAGTTTTTTTCAGAGACACAATGGCAAGTATGTGGAACACATGCTTGTCATACCCTCCAAGATTTCACAGATGAAAATCAGGATGCATCTGGCAAAGCAACACCAGATAATACTGAAAATGCAAAAGAACAGATCGTCTAAGTCAGAGAAGCTGAGGTGGTTTGCTGCAAGATTCCCCTTCCTCTCTTCTCTTCCCCCTGATGAGTTAACTGAGTGCAAACTACTGTGGCACTTTGAACTCAGTCTGTATCAACTGAAGTCATCCAAGGACAAAAGGGAAAGTGGGAGGAAGAGAGAGAAACTGGGACATTTTATAAACAGCTTAAGAATGGGATGATTAATTGGGACCTTCCGTAACGAATCAGGACAATTGGAGGTTTATGGGTCCTCAGTATGGCTTGGACTGCAAAATCCATTATCCCTTGCCATTGGCTATGCTGTCTGAGGACAATAAGAGCTGCCATCCAACAGTCCTGGCGTGCAGCTGACATAAAGGCTGTACTCTAGAGCCAATAATTGGTGTTTGTGTCCTGTCAGTGGTCTCTCTTCAAACGAGTTTTGCAGCATTCTGTAGCTCTTTTTTTATTGCTATTTATTTTACTATCCTGCTTTCCTTTGTCTAAACTCAAACAATGACAATGAAATAATAGAGTGACAATAACATAATGCTGAGAGAGCGGGAGAAGAACATTACCAAATAAAAGTAATCCCATAAAAACACAGCAAGAATGATAAAACAGACAATGGCAAAGGAGAAACAAGAAGGAGGAGAACCCCAGCAGCCTCAGCCCATCAGGCCAAGCCTTGTACAATCTAAAACTAGCCCATAGACATGTGACAATCAATGAAGCTCTAGGTGGGAACATACCCTCCAAACAGTTCCTATTTGGCAGAAACAGTCCTGATTATGGCGTTCAGGCAGCATAAAGGAAATCTTCTCATTAACTGGGTTTGCAACTATGTCATATCCTCCAGGAGTCCCTGTTTGGCAGGAACAATCACAACTAATCCTCTGTTGTCCCACTTTTTCAGCTCCTTTTCAAATGTCCCAGTTTCTCTCTCCTCCTCCTGCCTAATGCAAACTGAGTTGAAAGTGCCCATCCCTCAGAGTTCAGGCAAAGGCAAACAGTTGCAGCTACTCCTACCTTGTATGTTCTTCCTAATTAATAAGTTTTGCTAAATTGACTACACTCTGAGATTACCTGGCCACGTGTGTCCTCATTTTGATCTATGTGGGCTACATCTTCAGTTTATCTCTATAAAGATTAATTTATGAAGAACCCTAAAGTTCATCACAACTGTAATTGGACAAATGAGGTAAAAGCAAGTTAACCTTTGATTTCAGTAGCCTCTCAGACATTCTGTCTCCTGTAGATTAGCTTATTGTTTGCAGTATGGTAACTCCATTGCAATTGGAGGCAAAAATTAGGGTTCCTTCCAGCATGGTTTCTGAAATGGTTTGGGAATGCAGATCATTCTGGTCACACTTACCAGTATATATGACCTATATGGTCATGAGACAACATGGAGAGTGAGACCTCACTGATTATTACAGAAATCTTTATAACTTTTCTTATTGTTAATTGTGGCTTTTTTTTTTAATATGGGAAGCAGCTCTACATACAGCTGTCTTTAACTTGTGTGATATACTAAGCTTCCTGAATACAAGACAACTTCTAACTTTAAAGAAACATAACCACTTAATTGAATAGATCTGGTGTTGTCCTGGAATCTGAGGAGGTGATGCAAACCTCAACTGCTCCCCTTAGTTTCACCTGTCAGAACTGAAAGCATTGCTTCTTATTCCTCCCACAAGCTGCATCCAACACCCACCAGCCTACACGGCCACTTTTCCAAATTCACTCACACAAACTTCCAAACTTCACCCACACAATGGCATTTGCTATTATGTGTCCTTACTCCAGTGAAAGAAAGATTATATCTTAAGGGAGAAAAACTTGTCAGATACGAAGTATTATGATGAGGGGCCTAGATACCCTGAAGGTACCAGATCCTGTCTGATCTTGGAAGCTAAGCAGGCCAGGCCTGGTTAACAATTGTGTGGGGGACCACCAAGGTATGCCAGGTGCTGTAGGCTGTATTTTGAAGAGAGGAATTGGCAAACCATCTCTGAGTATTCCTTGCCTAAGAAAACCCTATGAAATTCATAGGGTTGCCATAAGTCAACAGACAATTTGAAGGCACGTAGACATACACACACCCTGAAGGCTCCAGATCCCATCCAGTCTTGGAAGCTAAGCATGGTTACACCTGGTTAGTACTTAGATAGGAGACCACCAATGAATACTGGGTGTTGTAGGCTACATTTCAGAGGAAGAACTTATAAAACCACCACTGAGAATTCTTTGCCTTTAAAAAAGCCCTGTGAAATTCTTGGTGGCACAAAGATGTCACAAACATTCAGAAATGTAAAGGGGCTTGTCTATTATCCTATTAGCATTCAGAGCTAGCCTGAAGATTGTACAGTAACAAAATATTCAAATCTGAATTCTTGACTAAAGGTAGCGCTTTTGTCAATTCCCGTTTCTTTCTAAAACACTGAACCTGAGAAAAGAGACTGGGCTCAAGTGTTATAGCCTTTGGTGAAGTCATTATATCCAGTTTTGAGGCAGGAAATTCTAACCCATGTTTAATGCCTTTGCTAGGGCATGGCACTAGAAGAGCATGGTGGACAGCAGGTGGGGCCCAAGCTTCTTCCCTGTGCCAGCTTCTGGAGGTGATCTGAAGAAGCTCATATAGCATGTGCCTCTAGGGACCACATGCCATAATTTACAGGAGACAGTCCTCTGTTTTAAGGGCTTTCAAAGGACAGTTTTCTCCTTGTAGTGTCCTTCATTTGAAGATCCCATGGCTGGTTTGAAGATGAAGAACCATCAAAATGGAGAGTAGCCAGGGTGGTGGTGGTGTTTGGAGTTGTTGTGATTTCATTTCTGACTTATAGTGACCCTAAGGCAACCTATCAGAGGGCTTTCTGGGGTGGAGAATGTGTGATGTGCCAAGGTCAGCTGGTGAGTTTCCATGGCTGATCAAGGAATAGAACTTTGGTCTCCAGGGTCATAGTCCAATGCTCAAAGCACTGTACTACACTGGCTTACTACCTGATAAAAAGACTGAACAGCAGCCACACAAGCTCCAGCCATACTCTTCTCCAGTATGGTGAGAAATATACTATCTATGTATGGTGGGAAATATACTATTTACAAACAAACAATACTAATTATTTCCATCCTTGTAGCTAGACATATGCAGATAACAATTTTGTCCTTTTTTTTTTTTTTTTTTGGGGCTGCATATCTTGTTTGCAGGGCAGGGGTGGCAACGTGTTAGAAGTCACCCAATACTTAATAGCAGAGGGCTTTCTACTGATCAGTGAGGAGGGGAATCTTTGACCCTCTAGATGTCATTAAGTACAGTTCCCACAGTTCCTTACTATTGGCCATGGTGGGTTGGGCTGATGGGAGTTGTAGGCCAAAATGCCTGGAAGGCCAAAAGTTCCATAGCCCTGACTTGTATGTTGGAGATATGCAGCATCACTGCTCTGCTGCGCCATTTCAGCACTGTGCTCACCTTAGCATGTACACTGCGGGTGGGGTGGGTTGAAGAGATCATTGTTCTGAGGCAGTATAGAAGTTTGCCTCCAGGACAGAGCCAAATATTCAGATATTTCCAAAGGGAGGGACAGGAGCACACTATGTCTTTTTGCCACCTCTTTAGTTGCACGGAATAAGACCTGTTTCTTTTCTGCCTCACACCTCCTTGTCTTTGCTTCAGGAGCAGGCACTGAGTGCACATTTGACTGTTTAACAAGCCCTGTCTGAGGAATCTCAGCCTGAAACTCATGGGCTCTAATCCTATTAAATATGCACCAGCTTCCATAACTCCACTTCTCCACTACGCCCTCCTCCCTCTCGGCTTCATCCATCTTGTTCTGAGGCCTTTTCCAGCTTGAAAACCCATTGCTCATTTTTGGCAGGGGGCCTTGCAGCTTTTTTTTTTTTCCCCTTCAAGGATTTGGGCAATGAATCAGCTACCTGCAGCTGTTCTTTAGTCTGCCACCCAAGTGCAGGAATTTCTAATATTAACTTTGCAACGTACCTTTTTCCCAAGGACTTGTTTAAAACAATGTAAAAATCCTTTCTCTGCCTCAAACTAATTTCCAGACTGGCTTGAGCTTTTAGGGTCCCTCTTTTCCCCCACCTTCTGCAAATGAGTCTGTCCTGGAGGATAAAAACAACAACAAAAACCCACTTCACCACTGCATCAGAAGGAGATTGAAACCCTGAGTGACCTCTCTGGGTGGAGCATATGAAAAAAAAGAGAGGGAGGAGTATCCAGCTTCATCTGTCTGCTTTTAAACTTAAGTGATGTGTCAGGCTCTGTCATTAACAAGGAACATCCTGTGGCTAACATTTATTTCCTGCCCCTTATTCCCAGGGCTGTTAACAGGTGACAGTTTTGTTCAAGTTTTTCTCTCCTGTCATTTTCTCTCTGTCACCAGCTTCACAGCAGGCTCTGCCAGTGGAGAGAGGGAAGGAGAAAATGAAGATGGGAGGGAGGCAGGGAGGGAGGGAGAGGGAAGCTGGTTATGTGAAATTTTGAATCCTATAAACATGCAGACACATAGCCCTGGGAGGCTGAACATCTTTTGGGAAACTAATCTGTTAAATATCACCCTTGGTTTTGCCTGGAAAATAGGAGACGCACGTGTCTTTACAGGCTGACTGGAATAGCAAAACTCTTTCCTCTCACAGTACAAGTCCAACTGATGCTCTACTCCAGGGCTGAGAAAATATCTCATGAGAATATATTGTAGCTCTTGCCAAGTACAACCATAGGGTCACCAATTGTCTTCTTAGGGAGCTGGGCAAAAGGTCTAGCTAACAATATTCACCACCACCACCACCATCACCTCAAATTAACTGAATGCAAGCCTCCTTCCTTCCAATCATACTTTATTTTCCTTAGTCTCTAATGACTGTTGCAGTGTGTCCAACTCCAGTGGACACAGCCCTGCTCATCCCCCTGTTCTCCAGCAACATGGAAAGGGCCATGCAAGGGGAAGGGGCTGCACTGTTTAAAAGGTGGGTTTGCAGAGTAGCATCAGGAGCTAACTATGATAATGTAGCTATGTCTCCATAGATACACATCCCAATGCAGGATCTCCACCAATGCCTTTCCTATGCAAAATATCCAGATTAGGAGAGAAGAATAAGGGGGAGAGTGGTACTGAGTAACTGACAGTTCCATCTTCTAATTCTTGGTTAAGTTTTATGAAGGACTTTTCAGTTACTTTGCTCTAGGGAAGGAACTGAGGCATTTCTTAGTTGCTTCTTCCTTTCTAATGCCACTGCATTAATAATGTCTTAAACTGGCTTTTAGGTATCATAATTCCCTAAACACTGCAGAAAACTTATGAAAACTTTGCTGCATTCTGGCCTGAGGATGCCTCATGATGTGTACCAAAACATGGCGGGAAGGGAAGGGGAAATGAATCACTCCCTCCTGACATTTTTAGGATGTATGAGCTACTGCATATATCTTTCTGAAACTTTATTTCTTAAGGAACATCTAAGCTGTTTGTCAATTTGTCAGTTGTATAGCGAGAGCCACAAAGTATATAAAGCATGTCTTTTTCATACACACCTGCATACGCACTCCAAATGGAAAGGCTGCTGTTGCACAAAAAAACCAATACCCATTTGTGTGCAATTTGGCAGATTTTAATGCCTTCCTATAGGGCTACTAAGCCTCCTTTTTCCAGTTCTGCCAAGAAACAGAATAGCAACTGGAAATGACTTTTAAAGAAACATTAACCATGCATAGTAAGCAAACTGCTGTACCTATTTGTCTGAAATTTGGCAGGCATAATCCCCGCTAAACTGACAACTGTCAAGCAATAAAATCAAAGAGAGCAAACTCATAGCCATTTTAGTGTTTCCCATGATAATCAATAAGACACACACAAAAAAAACTTTGGATTTTTGAATCTTGGCACAGGTTTAGGAACCACAGAACATACTGACTCCCTATTAATTTGTTCATTTATATATTGGATAATAAATAACTTGAAGGTACACAACTACAACAATCTAAGATGCTGAGCCTGCTTTAAGCACAGGGTTAAGCACCTTGGAAAGTTTCTTCAAAGTTCAGCCACCAGCCACCACTGATCCACACAATCAGGATCCTCAGTTAAACAGCGATCCTGGATACATGGAGCACTTGTGCACATTCCACTGCTTATCAACTAGGTGCCCCTTGGCAGCTGTTTGCGATAGAGCCAATAGTGTGTGTGCATCATTACAGGCAGTATCAGACTTTGGTTCTGCTCTCACTTGTTCATCCACACCTTCCTTGCATAAGAAATTGTGTGACCTCCCAACAGAATGTAGGACCCCAACTCAGTTCAAGCCAAACCTCACCTGAAACAGAATGCTGGACTATAAGAGTACCACTGTGTCTCCACATAGTATACCTGATGGCTTCTTTTGTGACTCAGACCCTTTCCACACCTTACCTTTTTCCGGCGCTGGAGTGCGGGGATCGTGCGAGCAGCCTCCAGCGAGAGGGTCTCGCGTCTCTGCTGCTTCAGCTCTGCACAAGCTGCCTGCTCGCGCATTAGCCCTGCTTCTTCCTTCCGCAGTGCAGCCTTGGAGTGTCCCAGGCTGCGCTGGGGTAGGAAACACAACCAGCGCGGCTCCAGAGGCTCTGCACATCAGGTAAATTCATGCCGGGCCTGGGAGCAATGCGTGATCGTGCACCGAAAAGGTGCACGATCGGCGCCTGCCAGCCCCTGGAGCATCATGCGATTGTGAGTGCGTCGCGAAGATCGCTCCTCACAATCACACGACACTCCAGGCACCCTTTTGCATGGCAAATGCTGTGCGGAATGCCATGTGGAAAGGGCCTCAGTTTGCAGCTACAGCAGCCTCTCCAGTGAAAGTGTCACTGGGTCTCCTACCCATGCAAACATTGCACTCTCTCCATCTCTCCCTCTATTTATTTATTGGGTGGCATCAAAAAGAAGTACCATATTATAAATGCCTTGAACATGGTGCGGAGCCTTCAGAGTTATCTAAACAGTGAAGAGGGGTTCAGGTAGCAAAGAGGAAACTTCAGATTACAGATACAGGTAGCAAGTCCAAATCTGCAAATTGTTAGAAAGGAAATATCACCTAAATATTAGGAAGAACTTCCTGATGGAAGAGCTGTAGGGAAAAAAACCTCCCTCAAAGGTGCTGGACGCTTCTTCAATTGATGTTTCTAAAAGAGATCTGATGCCCACCTCACAGGGATGCTTTAGCATGGGACATCACTGGCAGGAGCTGGGCTGGTTGAAATACTTTGTTGTTGAAATAGTTGAAATACTTTGTTGAAAGTTGAAATTGTTGAAATACTTTGAAAGTTAAAATACTTTGTTGAAAGTTGAAATACTTTGGGGTTTTCCCAGCTGTAGTATTCTGCAATCTATGCTTCAGGATGGTAGCTGTTTTTTATTAATGTTACATATATATACATGCACCACTTTATAAAAAAGAAAGAAAGAAAGAAATGTGGCATATGACTGCCTGTGATAAAGAAGAGCTGGGGAGTGGAACAGGTGAGTTGACACTGTATCCAAAGCATACACTACAGCATTACTAGACTTATCCTGCAACTGTCCACATTGGTTTGGTGGAGGGACAGACCATAGCTCGGTGGAAGAATGCTTATTTTACATCCATAAAGAAATCCCCAGGTTAGCAAACTAAATGGACAAAATATCCTGACCTGCTATAAGGCAGCTTTCTATATGAACTGCTTCATTCTTTGCAAACTACAGAGTTTCCAAACTTGCTTTTCACAGTTAAATCCCACCAGTGACTTCATCAACTCACCTGCTTCATGCACACATAGTTGTGTTGCTCTTTAGGAATGATAGCCATGCAGTGCAAATAAACAAATCAACCAACAAAATACACCAAGCAAACATTTTTATTTAAATGGACAAGGTGGGAGATTAGAAGAATGAATCCAAATATGTTTCCCATGAGCTTCTTTTACATTTAATATGTAAAGCAAGCAAGTGACCTAGCATTTGTATAAGCCAGCAGTCCAAAAGTGGGTTCAAGGAGAATGATTTAAAGGGGAGAGTACTCTGCCTCACAGAGAGAGAGAGAGAGAGGGAGAGGGAGAGAGAGAGAGAGAGAGAGAGAGAGAGAGAGAGAGAGAGACATTCAAGTCATCTCTTCTCAAAAGACATGGAGCAAGTTGAAAACTTTAAACTTTGCCTGCTGCCACCCATAACAATGGTGCTCCCTCCAGACAACCCTTCCTCTCCACTCCCCCACTCCTCCACTCGACTCCCCACTCCTCGCACAGCCTTTGCAAATAAGAACCACCCCCAATACACTCTATGTCTTTCCCAGTACAGTATGTTGATGGACAGCACACATACAGTCCCAGACAGCTGTGCTGAGTGTGTGCCAACCTGGGCAGAATTCTTGGAGAGTCACTTGTTTAGTTCATTGCAGATGACACAAAGGGAAAAAAGGAAACAAAGAAATGCCATCTTTACATGCACGCAGGCAGAGAGAGAGAGGGAGAGGGAGAGGGAGAGAGAGAGAGTCAACAGTCTTTTAAGAAGAAAATTGGGAAGGGGAAAAGGAAAGGAATGCTTCAGTCTTATAGTTGGTTTAATTACTGGGTGTCTGCTCATATTCTTCCCCAAGAGGAAACACTCTAGCCAAGAGAGGATTTGTGCTTATGAAATCCTGCCACCATAAAGTTGTTTCTTGAAACACTTGATATTTCACACACTTGATATTTCCTCTCCAAGAGGACAGCCGCTGTCACTGACCCAACAGTGCCAACAAACTCACGCAGACCAGCATGTGCCTTCTTTACAAGTAGGAAAACAGGTTTGGGAAAAGACATGCTTTTGATCATTGATTCACCCTGAAAGTTATTTTGTCCCTTGCTGTTGGCAATTGGTTCCACCAAAGCTCAGCTTCAGAGCCTGATTTGATTTTTTATTTATTTATTTTAATTTTAAAGGGAGTATGGGTTCTGAATTTTGGAGACAGTCCATGTTAGTTAATTCTTTTGCTCCCACAGCTCTTGTATACACAATACACACAAAGTTTTAATTTAGATCTTCCAAGATTGTATAGAGGTTTGGGGTTTTTATTTTTATTTTTTTAAGGAAAGTGTTTGTTTTGTTTGTTGGTTTATTTGAAGGAACCAGAAACAAATAAATGCAACCCCTCTAGGGTGAAGAACTATGGCAAAGAATCTCCACATGATGCAAGGCTTTCTAAATGAATGAAAAGGTAACTCATGGATTAAAAATCTTAGCCTCTCAGCCCATGATTACTCATACTTTTGTGTGTGTGTGTGAATTATCCACCTTTATTTGTAAGCTGGTGGAGCATATGAGATGCTTCTCTAAATATATGTATGCAGGGAACAGGATCATGCTATTTGTGGCTACTGGCTAGACCCCCACTTTGTATATGCATTGGGTAGAAAGTCAGGAAAAACCTGTGCACATATACACGATGTCTTTCTAGGCTTTGCCTAGACAGTGATGGTTCTTACCCGTTCCAAGGACCTATAACTGTTCAGACATAAAGTTTGCACTCTGTAAGAGTCCTGCTTGGGAGTTTCAAAACACATGATTCCCCATGTATGGGGTGAGGCTCCACTCCCACAACCCCTACCACCTACTCTTACCTATGCTTTGAAGGAGACCTCTGTAAAGGAGAGACTTTACTGTACACGTGGATTCTTCCCAAGTTCTAGAACCTTGATCACTTGGGGGTTCCAAATCCCAGCGTGAACATATGCTGACAGAGCAGTTCCTCTTTTTAGACCTGACATGGAAATCTTGTCAGCACTACAGATATTGTTGGCTGCAGTTCCCAGCATTGCTCACCACTGGTTATACTGGCTAAGGTTGCTGGAACATGAGGTTCGACAACATCAAGAGGGCCACATATTTCTCACCTCTGCTTTAGACCTCCACTCCCAACATATGTGGCAGGGGGGAGACTTAGTAGGGCAGGCCAAAAAAGAGACAGACCAGCAGGTACATCCCCATTCCTCTTCTCCATGCCCTGTTAGTTGGGTGGTTCTGAATACCCAAACAGGGCCAAAATCTTTTGGATTTTCCACCAAATGATGACACCAACAACCCCAGAGAAAGAGAGGGCAGAGAGAGACAGAGACAGAGACTGCAACTCCTGCTTCCATAAAAGGAAAGTCAGTATGAGTGTATAGGGGTGGCAAAGGGCTGCCTTGCCAGGCTCGCTGCTCAAAAAGCAGTCTGCTTAAAATCACAGGAACTCTAAAAATGCAGCAGCATCTCTATATTTTAGAAAATGAGGATCCCATCTGCAACTCGATTGTGTAAAGAATTTGCAGTCAAAGGCATCTGGGTTGGGACCAAGTGCTATGCAAGGATTGCTTTGTAATGGATTTTTTCTCAGTTTCCAGGCTGCAATGTCAGAGCTGGCTACTTAGATAGAGCAGAGAGCATTTCCCTGCATTTCTCAATGGCACAATAGCAACAGCTAACTTATTAGTGGTGGGTAACCCAGTGAGTTTCCTTTTTGGTCTGCAGTAACAAGAACAAGTCATCAGAGTGAAGTAACTATTATCATTTCAAAAAAATACCATTTCAAGTCTTCTTCATTGCTGGTTACATTCCAACTAAACAATTGTCTCCTTCAGCCTCTACCCAAGCAGTTATATGGGCCAATAGGAGTGGGTGGGTGTATTCAGCAAGTAGTAGCCACCAGCCATCAAAGCTATTAAACCACAGGCTCTTTTCACATTGTGCAACTATAACGCTATGTTTCCACTTTAACCTCCAGTGTTCCATCTTGTGGAATCCAGGGGTTTGTAGTTTGGTCAGAGGCACTGGAGGAAATCTCTTAGGCTCTTTCTGCAGGATGATGCTCTCATGCACTGCCCTATCACAATCCCAGCAGTGCCTTTTCCAGGATGGGAGCGTATCCGCAGTGCTCCTCTCTGCACGCAACCAGTTGCCTGCAGAAGGGAGTGCAAGAGACAAGCCTCTTCCTTCCGCACTGCAGCCAGCCTTCTTCCCATGCTGTGGTGGGGAAGGAAGCATGTGTTCATGCTTCTCCATGGCTGACTGAAACAGAAGGCTTGTGTGACTGGGGGTCATTAATGGAGTTTCACCATCAGTGATATACCCTGTGATCACACCGGCTGGCAACACAAGAAGAATGAGACTGTGAAGATGTCATGTGGAAGTATTGCTGTGATCCTGCTCCTTTTTGCATCCCCATGCCGGGATGCCACCATCCTAAGGAAAGGGCCTTAGGCTGCGAATGCTAAATGCCCCTGCCTCCACTGCCAATCCCAGGATTCCACTGGACAGAACTACATGGCTTAACATTCCACAATTAAGTGGAACTGTACAATCTTGTAGGAACATGGGTGCAGGAGGTGATTTGTCCCAGGCGACAATGTTTCTGGGGTGTCCTGGCCCATAGCCACACCCCCATGTGCCCTGGCCATGTCCCCATACAGTGGCCACACCCCATGTGCCGTGGGTCAACCACACACTCTGAGCTCCGCCATGGGAATCGTAGCACTATAATTCTGTAGTGTGAGAGGGTCTCAAGCACTTTCAGCTAGTAAATTGTATAAAAGAATGTCTTCTCCTGACAAAACGCAGTTCTATTCCCATTACATTATTTATTCTTGGAAGCCTAAACTTTTCCAAGTTTGTTAAGCCTCAAGTCTCATAACCAAGGTGTCTTAATGACTGAGAAGGGATTTGAATCTGGCATCCCAGAGCCCTCATTCAATACTCCAATAATTATATCATGCAAGCTTTTAAAAAAAAAATCCTGCCTTTTTCTTTTTTATTAACATCTGGTGTGTTCAGATCGATAATCTGCTTTATGTCTTCATATGTTTGTTGTCAAGCCCAGCTAATGCAAAGGTGCATACTAACTCACCAGAGCTGGCTGGGCAGTGATTAGGATTTGGTAGAAATCTAATGTGGTACCTTTGTAGATGTTACGTAGTAATTTCAAGAAGTCAGTATATGGTGGCAGCTCTCACCTTTGTGGGTATAAAGAGGTCAGGCACGTGGAATCCTTTAACTACAATTTTCATCATGATTGACGATTGACTACATGTGCTAGGAGTTGAAATCTATTAACAACGAGAAGACCCCAGGTTTCCTCATCTTACTTAAAGGCAGAAGTGGTTCTCCTGGCAAAATTGGAGTAATAAGGAGCCCCTCTAAGACTGTAACCCTCTACGTAATTGCACTGAAATAAGCTTTGTTAAATGCAGTGGGGATCATGTCTGAAGAGTTAGGTACAGGATTCCATTAGTAAAATTTAACATAATTCTGGGGTCCAGGTTAAAGAAAAGTGGCTTCTTTGAAGCATCCTAGGGTAACATAAGAGATCTAAGTTTATGAAGAGTTTTATTATTAAATTTATTTATGCCTCATCTCTCCCCCCCCCACGCAAACTCAGACTTGCTTCAAATCTGTTTTCATAACAATTTTTCTGTAAGCTGTCTAAAGAATTTATTCCGGGCTGGCTGTAAATCTCTGAAAGAAAGAGGGTGAGGGAAAGAATGGTGGGGGGGATGGGACAGGGAATAGAGACTTAGGGAAGAAGGAAAACTAGGAGAAAAAAATAGGCAAAGAAAATAGGTCAGGTTGGTCAAAAGCTGAAAAAGTGGGAAGCTTGACATTCACTTATTGATCTGAAATACCCACTTACTTCCTTGTCTCTAGGCATCTAGTTTCAGCAAAGGTTATGGAGCCACATCCATCATTAAAGGTTTTGAATAATGAAAAGCATCTTGCAGGGATATATCCCTTAGGCACAAATTCCTTCCAGATCGTCATTCCACCACTGTGATGGCTGCACTATTGTCAAGACCCAAAGAGTTTAGCTACAGTGATGACCTGATCAGTGGCATCACTTGGGTTGGTGTTATCGAGTGCAGTAACTCACAATGTCACTCCATGGATTCTTTTCCTTCTAGAAGCCAGAATGCTAGGAGTCCCAGTGTACTGCCATGGGGACCCCCTCCCCCAAAAAAACATCCTGATCTATTCACCTGGCTCCATGAGTGCAAAAGCACTGAGGTTCTTATCCAGCCATAAGAAAAAAGGGGGTGATCATCCTACATGATGTTATATGGGCTCTCATTAAGGGAGGGGAGAAAAAAGGCGAAGGCAGTCATTTTGGGGTCACCCCCCCCCATGGTGTCATCCAATACTGTCCACAACCACCATCACCTGCAGCCTCCATTGACACTACTGGATCTGATCTGCAACCATCACAGTGCACACCTCCACTCCGCCCCCAATTTCCATGGACCCACCAAGCTTAGCTGTGATCCTCAGCTAATTAATGGAAGTGGATATTCCAAGCAACAACAGATGGTTGTGAACTCCTCCTGTTGCAGTGCCAAGCATTTTAATGTTTTTCAATGGCCTACTAAGAACTAACAGCTTCACAAAAGACTTGCTCCTAGTAGAGATTATCATTCTTAGAACTGGTGTGTTGATATGGATCAACGCAGTGGCTTTCATTTTTGAACTCTCCTCGAGGGTGTGACTCCAGTTACTGTCAGGGGGAGTGCTGAACTTCAGAAAATACCTCTGCGGCCACTGCAGAAAATGGAAACAAACAAAAACTTGCAAGTTAAAATGAGCATGCTTCAAGCATGTTTAGATAAATACACCATGATTCATTTATCTCTCTGTGGAAATGGGGCTTTCTCTGTGCTCAATTTCTGTTTGCCTGGTTTCGGGTCAGAACAAAGGAATCATGTCTGAATAGCTTTGCCTTTAATATCAACAGGAACATTTTTGCTAATTCACAGTTTAGCCAAAGTGCAGGGATAAACAAGGGCAAAGCTAGACCCATATTGTAGCAATCTTCTGGTCACAGCCATTAATTGTATCCTGCTGCTCTTGTAATCTGACCAAATATATGTAAAACACATTTCCCTCCTCTAAACACTTGCTGAGGAAACATTAACTCATTCAGTCCCAAGCCTTCCTATTTCCTTTGGATATTAGCTCTTGGACAAAAGCAACAGCCAGGATAAGGATTCTCTGGAAGAATCATAGGAAAGTTATTGCTTTCAGCCTCCATCCCCTAACCCCCAACCCCAGCTTCCTTCCTACTCCAAAGACATTGGAGTCTGCTCCCACAGATACTGGTGGGAGGCCACTCCACTTTCTCAGTGGAGGGAGGATATGGTCTCAGCTGGGAGCCTCCTTACTTAAAAGCGGCTGACATTTCCAGACCTATGGTCTTATTTCTATTTTGTTTTGGACGGCCACATGCAGTTTTATGCTTTTAATGGTGTAAAAACTAGATGGAAGCAGATTACCATTTTCTTAAAACAATCCACAAAAATGTCATTGTGAACAAGGGACAACCACTCCCCTCCATTCTTTCCCCCTACCCAAAAAAAGAGAGAACAAGGAAAACCCCAACCAAAATGTCTGTAAGCCTAGCACAGAAGAGATGAGAACCCCTTTAGAGGCCATAAACCCCTTTAGAGGCCAGAAGAGATGAGAACCCCTTTAGAGGCCAGAAATGGGCACCCAGTGGCCTTCTCGACCCCAATGAACTACTGCTGTCATCATTTCCAACCACTGGCCAGGTTGACAAAGCTTGATGGGAACTGGAATCCAACAACATCTGGATGGCCAGAGACTCTTTCAACTTCTTGGTTACTTACTATAGTAAGGTGTCCACAAAGAATGCTGAAGGAAGCACAAAAGTTGTGGCTTTATTTTCTTCAGATGAAGAAGGATGTCATCTTTGTTATCTCTCAGGGTGCTCTTCTGGGCTCAGCCAGTTCCATTATTGTTGCACTCAATAATTGTGGGGTATGCAACCACAATGAATTAACAGTATTCAGCTTCCTGAACAGCCCGGGACTACAAGTTGTTGACTCCTGTTAAAGACCAATAGAAAAGCAGGAGAGGGAGGCTGGGTTATGATTAATGGAACAGCAGCCAGATCATTCCAGAGCCTGGGAATAGAGCCATTAATGGGGAACTTTTAGCCCTCCAGAGGTTGATAAGCAACTACTCCCAAACAGAACTTAGAACTGTTATTCCTTTGGACTATAACTCCTACAAAGACTGCTCCTAGAGATTCTGGGAGCTGTAGTCCAAAAAAGTAGCCTTCCCAAAATATGCTTCTATCACACTTCACAAATGGTCAGGATGACTATGGTTAATGGAAACTGGAGTCCAGTAGCATCTGGAGGATGGTGTATTTTCCAGCCCTGCTTTAGGCAATGTCGTTTGTTAAATTTTGAATACCAAGTGCAGACATCACACAATGGTTGATAATGTAACAGGCTTATTATTTGAAAAAGGACATATGCAGCTGGTAAAGTTTTGAGCACCCACCTGTAGAAGAGCTTCTCTTATGTTAGGGTGAGCAAGCATGTGATCCTTCAAATGATGTTGTGCTACAACTGCAATCAACCTATCAACATGACTAGTGGTGAGGGATAATAGGAGTTGCAGTAACCAACATTTGGAAGACCATGAGTTGTCCATTCCTGTGGTAGACTGAGAAAAGAACTAGAGTAGGACTCTGGATATTGGATTATACTTAATGGGGCAACATATGGTTAATACTAGATATTGGGAAAATTACTTGATCACAGCCTATAGATTTGAGGAGTACCTTTTCTGGGCTGGGATGGTTTCACAATTGTTGTATGGCCAGGTTCAGTAAACCACTTAACAACTGCATGGTATGCAGACATAATTAATTAACAAAAAATAGTTTTTTCCAAGCTCTGGTTAATTCATTGCACAGAATATGAAACACTACCTATGTAAGCTACAAGTCATTTCCCAACTGTCTTTACAGAAGACATGGAGTACACACCTAGAAATTGGGAGTGTCAGAAGAAGTAACATTATGCCATGTTATTGCCCTTTTCTACTTTTGACAGTGCTTCTGCTTCAGGTCATGTGTTGCAGCAAGTGCAACTTGACTCAAGCCATTTCCACACTACACTCTTATAGCGTGATTATTCCACTTTCAACATCCTATGGAATCCTGGGGTTTGCAGTTTCGGTAGGGGCCGGCCCCTACCGAAACTGCAAACCCCAGGATTCCATAGGATGTTGAAAGTGGAATAATCGCGCTATAAGAGTGTAGTGCGGAAATGGCCTTAGCCTTTTTTCCTAAAAGAATGTGTGTGCATTCAATGTAGGCCCCAAGGGTGAACATGACTGGAAGAAAGCTACTATAGAGCAAAAATGGAGGAGGGGAATAACCTAAAACTTCACTTAGAAGAAAGTAAACTAAGTTTTAAATATAGCTGTGTAACAAGGCAGAAGAGGAACTGGAGAAGGTAAAGTAACAAGGGTAGTATTCAGGGAACATGATAAAGGCATGATAAGAAAAACATTTATGTCCAGGGAAGAACCATGATTTCTTTCTTGGGGAGGGAGACCTGCTTCATTATCCTCCCTCTTCCCAGCTACATCTGGTTTTAAAATAGTTTCAGAACAGAACATTTTAATGGCTGCCAGGATGTTATTTTGCAGCATGGGTTATTATAACATGTGGGCTGGAGGAAGTGAATTCATGCAATCCCAGGCTTTTCATTTAAAAATTTAAAAGCAAATTTATAGTGTTCGTGGCTAAGTTAGGGGGAAAAAATAAAGAAATGCTATCATCCAGATACTCCAAGATCACCCACACTGTTCACATATCGTAGGCAATTTCTGCACCATACTGTTATAGTGCTATTATTCCACTTTCAACATCCTGTGAAATTCTGGGGTTTGTAGCTTATTGAGGCCAAAGAGCTCTCTGGTTGAGAATTCCAAAGGCCCTCCCTAAACTGCAAACCCCAGGATTCCATAGGAGGTTGGAAGGGGAATAATAGCATTATAAGAGTGTAGGGCAGAAATGGCCTTATGCATGAGTACCAATGTGCAGAGCTTGAGTCATTTAAAAGTTTCACTACTTTCTGTGCCCTTCAGGCCACATCAAATTCTGGGTGCCATATTTTAAGAAGGTGGTAGACATATGAGTGCAGGTCCATATGAGCACAACCAGTACGGTAAGGGATCATATAATCAAGGTAAGGAAGCACTGAAAGAAATTTGTTTCTTTAGTCTTAAGGAGATTTGAAGGAAAAATGACAGCTTTCTTAAAATAACAAATACTATTCTGTAGAATCATAGAGTCTGAAGGGATCACAACAGCCAGTTAGTCTAACCCCCTGACATGCTGGAATACAGTAGAGATGGAAGGAATATTTTTTTATATAAAAATTTTTTATTAGTTTTCTGCAACATGTTAAAAAAAGAGAGCACCATGTTTGGTATGTCCCTCCCCCCCCAACACACTTCCCTATATTATTCTTCCCCAGTTCAGTCGTTACTATCTTTTCCATAATGAATCCTCCATTTTTACACAAATATATTTTTGCCTACTCATCACATGTATTTATATTTTTAACCAATCCATTACCCCTTTCCATTCTCTTTCATGTTTTTTATGTTTCAAATCTTTTTATTCAAATTTCACAATGCCCAATTCAATCATATTCAAAATTCACAATTCAAAAAAGAAAAAAAAGAAAAAATAATAATTTACATTCTATTTTACGTCACCCTTATCCTCAGCTTTCACATATACACCAGATAAATTCAACACAACACTTCTTATATTCCATATGTGCTTCTCTCTCAACTACTTTTCTAATTTATGAAGGGACATAAATAAACTTAATTGTCCAAATCAATTCAATCTTCAATCTTTTATTTTCTTAACTAAAAAAACCTCTTCCCTTATTTTATTTTCTCTATACTAGCTGGTTATTCCTTAGTTGTTACCATCCAACAATAACATATATAACCATAACCATTTTCAAGTTACTCCGCTTGCTTCCAAACTTCCATTCTCTTTCAAAGTTCTGAACAGATTTGTTTTTTAGAGAATATGCTAATTTTTCAGTCTCAACCATATCCAACACATTTCGTTTCCATTCTTCTAAATTAATTTCTATTTTTTCTTTCCAATGCTGAGCATATGTCAACCATGCCACCGTAATGAAATACAATATTGTCTTTTGATGTCTTCTGATCTCTCGATTCTGACCTAATATATTCAACAAATAAAATTCCGGTGCCAATTCAAAATTCACTTTACAAACTTTTTGAATTACATCATGAATTCCTTTCCAAAATTTCTTTGCATTTTGACAAGTTCACCACATATGAAAAAAGGTTCACACCTTCTCCCTCCATTTCCAAGACTTTGCATCTCCATTTTTTGTTATTTTTTGCAACCTCTCTGGAGTCATATACCATCTAGGCATTATCTTATAAAAGTTTTCTCTTAGATTTAAATTTGGAGTAATTTTTATATCTGTTTTCCATACTTTTTCCCAAGCATCTAATTCAATTGGATGATCTACATTCTAAGCCCATTTAATCATTGTCGTTTTTATTATATCTGGTTCCATTTCCCTCTTTAATAGTAGTTTATATAGTTTAGAGATTCTCTTCTCTTGATGTTCTTTCGACAGTAAGTCCAATTCATTTTCTTTTCTCTCAGATCCATATAATTGGTGGTCCATTTTAAACCTTTCTTTTAATTGTCACCTAGGGAACCAATTTAATTAACACCCATCAACTTTCAGCTCTTCTGCTGTCTTCATTCCTGGATTGTCTCCCTCCCATTTCAGTATATCATAACATGTTAATAATTTTCCTTGTTTTGTTCGGGTAATTTTCAACGCTTCCTGAAGTAATGTCCAAATTGGGAGTTTTATATAATATTTCTGCTTTATCTGTAGCCAAACCTTCAATAAGAATTTCCAGATGCGATGATTACTAAATTCCTTATTCACCACTAACTTATTGTAACACAAATAACCATGCCATCCAAATCTATTGTCAAATTCCTCCAAATCTTTTGTCACAATTTTTGTAACAAAATCCAGTCTTTAATCCAATCCAAGCAACAGGCATGGTAGTATATCTTAAGCGATGGTAGGTCTAGTCCACCTCTTCTCTTTTGCATCCTGTAATATTTTAAATCTTATTCTTGGCTTTTTGCCTAACCAAATAAATGTCTGAACTTCTTTTTCCCATTCTTTACACACTTTCTCATTTCCAATTATCAGCAGATTTTGGAAAAGAAACATAAATTTAGGTAATAAAGTCATTTTAAAAGCGTTAATTCTCCCCAAGAAAGACAGATTTAATTTACTCCATTTTTCCATATCATTTTTAATGTCCTTCCATGTTTTTTGATAATTATTACCAAATAGTTCTTGATTCTTCTTTGTGATAGATATTCCTAAATATATTATTTTCTTGGTAAGTTGGCATCCTGATATTTTTCCAACTCCATTTGCTCTTTTTTCAACATATTCAATGTCATTAACATAATCTTTTCCTTATTAATCTTATATCCTGACACCTGACCAAATCCTTGTAGAATTTCCATCAACCTTTGTATTGATTCTTTCGGGTCTTCCAAAAAAATTACTACATCATCTGCAAAGGCTCTAAATTTAAATTCTCTTTTTTATTTTCAAACCTTTTATCTCTGCATCCTCTTTTATCTTACTTAGCAATACTTCCAAGACAGGAATAAACATTAATTGTGACAGCGGACATCCTTGTCTTATCCCTTTAGATATAGGGAAACTTGCCGAAATATCTCCATTTATTAATAATCTTGCAGACTGATCTCAGTAGATTATTTCAATCCAACTACAAAAATCATCTCCCAAATTATACTTTTTCAATATCCGCTGTATAAATAACCATGAGACATTACCAAATGCTTTTTCTGCATCAAGAAAAATCAGTGCAGCTTTCTTCCCAGGATGTTTATCATAATATTCAATTGTGTTAAGTATTATTCTCACATTGTTCTTCATAAGTCTGCCCAGTAAAAAGCCTGTTTGTTCCTCATTAATCTTATCTTGCAATATTTTCCTCAAGTATCTTGCCAACACTGTCGCAAAGATTTTATAATCTGTATTTAACAAGGAAATAGGTCGGTAATTCTTAACCTCTCTTATGTCTTTTCCTTCTTTAGGAATCAGAACAATATTTGATTCCCTCCATGTTTCCAGCTTACCGTGTTTCTTAATGTCTGCTATAGTTGCTTGTAATGGTTTAATCAATTCATTCAGAAATGTTTTGTAATATAATGCTGTAAAACCATCCAGACCAGGTGCTTTATCAACTTTTAAATCTTTAATAGCCTCTTCCAACTCCTTAATTGTTATTGGTTTATTCAACTGGTTCTGTGCTTCCTCAGATGCTTTCCATATTTCTATTTCCTTTAAGTACCCAGTCAAATATTTTTTTCATATTGCTGGGAAGATTTTAAAAACCATATTTTTGAGTGCTGAGAAACTTTGACAACAAGAATTCTGGATTGACAATAATCTTCAAAGTTTGAGACTTATACTACACAAATTTTGCACATGGTTTGCAGGGGAAAAAATTGCATTTTTTTTTTGCACAGAAAACAGCATTTTCTGTGTGTGAATTAATACTTTTCTGTGGGGGGGGGAAACTGTGTGAATTTTGCACAGAATAAATCCCAAATTATGACTAGGCTTTGAAACTGTGTGGTTTTCAAAGACTTTCTTGCTGTGAGAAGAAAATTGTTAAAGTCACTCATTGCTACCTTTGAGAAGAAACTTAGTGAAGAATTAGTTCCCTAGAATACACAACTAAAGCTTTTTAGGAAGACAGCCACCCAACCTCTGTTCAGAGACCCCCAAAAACATAGAGTCCACCACTATAAGAGACAGTCTATCTCACTGTTCAAAAGCTTTTACAAACATGCAATTCTTCCTAATGTTTAGGCAGAATCTCTTTTCTTGTGATTTGAATCCATATGTTCATGTCCTAATCTTTGAAGACACAGAAAACAAGCTTGCTCCACTTTCTAAATGATATCCCTTCCAATACTGAATTATGTTTGTCATGTCACCTCAGGCCATTTCCACACCACATCATTATAATGCTATTATTCCACCTTCAACATCCTGTGGAATTCTGAGGTTTGTAGTTTACTGAGGCCAAAGAGCTCTCTGGCTGAGAATTATGAAGGCCCTCCCTAACAGCAGCAGAGCTTGCAATGTGTAGAGGGGCGGGGGGCTACAGCAGGGGTGTGTGTCCATGATGCACGGGGGTGTGACTGCGGTGTGTGGAGGCATGGCCACAGTGCACGGGGGCATGGCTACGAGGCAGAACACCCCAAAAACATTGCCAAACAAGGGTGAACTGCCTCCATCGCCCTCCTTCCCTATGCAACTGCTCCCTAAACTGCAAACCCCAGGATCCCAGAGGATGCTGAACATGGAATGATAGCACTATAACAGTGTAGGACAGAAATGGCCTCAGTCTCCAGCTTGCTAAACCACTCATCATAGGGCATGGTTTCCAGACCTTTTAACAGTTTAGTTGTCCTCCCCTGACCATGTTCCAACTTGCTAGTATAGAAGATGGAGCAAACTTGATCTCTGTTGCTCAAGTGGGTGGAGCAACCAATGGATGGAGGCAAGAGCAGATAAGTGGGAACTGCAAGGAGCCAGATTTCGGTCAACAATTAATCACTAAATGCCTGTGTAAATAAAAAGTCTTTACTTGTTGGTGGGAGAATAGCAGAGAGAGAGCAGCCTAGCTTACTACGGGAGGGAAGTCCACAACCTGGGAGCAACCACTGAGAAGGCCCTCTCATACGTCCTCCCCAGACAGGACTGTGAGGATAGCGGGACCATGAGAAAACTTCCAAGATCTGAAGAAAAAGCCAGGGAAATATAGGGAGATATGGTCTTTCAGACACAGGAGTCTCATCCTAATCTGCTTTAAAGGCCATGTCCAGAAGTCTGAATTGTTCCCCAGGACAAACAGCCTCAAAGCTATAAGTCTGGTTGCCCCTTTCTGCAATATCATCACAGAAGCAGCCCTGCCTCTTCTATTCTGTCCCTGGAATTCTGTGTCAGGCACAGTACACCTGGATTTCTGGGCCTTCTCTATAAATCAGGGATTGGCAACTGCGCAGGTGTCAGTGGCCTTTTTTTTCCATCCAGCACACACACACACCCGGCAGGCCACACAAACACATTTTTGGGCACCTGTAGTGATACAATATCACTTCTTTCAACCATTTTACAGACTTGCAGACAACTTTTTTTTTAAACAAAATGTTGCGTTTCTGAGGGAAGTTTGGGAGCTTTGAAAGTTCAGGCAAAGCAAACTGCTGTGGTTTGTGCACATTCTCGGCTGTTTGGGGGGGGGGGAGCCCAAAAATTATTCCATGTTTTTTTTAAAAAAATGATGTGGGGGATTCAGGGCTACACTTAGGGGAACCAAGAGCCACATGCAGCCTGCAGCCCATGTTTTGCCCACCCCTGCTTTGAACCAATCAGTCCATTCATCGATCCATCAGTCAACTGGCAATCACAGCTGGCGATGCTGCATTTTCCCCCCTGTTTCTCAACATTTTTTCTAGCACAAAACTTTCTCCACTGAGAGCTAGGTTATCCTTAACCTAAGATCACAGTGTGTCACAACATGTATGTGTGTTATGTGCCTTCATATTGCCTGTCAATTTGAAGGCACCATTATAGCAACCCCACAAATGTGATAGGGTTGTCTTAGGCAAGAAACTACATCAAGCTCTTCTGCCGTCTGAGCTTGTTCCTGCCCCCAACTACAGCACTGGCTCTTGGAGAAGATATGTTTAGAGTTCATCAACCCTAGATACCGCAGTCCCACAGTAACCCAAAGACAGACAGGTGTTTGCCCTGCCTCAAGGAGATTACGCTTACCAAGCCTTGGGGCACTCTTTGCAAATACAGGCATAACTTTCTTGTGCCCTTACTAATGAGCTCAGGGTCTGCCTGAGCTTCTCATATAGTTTCAATTACTCAAAGCCATTACCACCTCCTTAATTTCCTGTCCTAACATTCAGCTGTGTTAACTACAAATCCTGAAGTCTGGTATCCCTTGAAACACTCTGCTGCAGGTCTGTGCTAGTTATGTTCCCAGATTGACTGTCCAACGATGTTTTACGGTTCTATTTCAGGGGATGAGATTCCTTGCTTTTGTGACATGAAAACCAGGTTCCAAGCTACTGTTTACTATAGTTGCTATTTTCTGTACTATGATCGATTCACAGCAGCTAGATCTCTATGAATGCCTGGCAAGAATGCCATTCCTTTTTCTCTGACCCCCAACTACAGATTTGGGAGGGGTAGAAAGTGACTATCATATTAAGGGTGGAAACTATGCCCAAATCTAGGCAGGAAAGTGTGAAGAATCTTCAACTAAGATGTATCTGAAGTTCAGAAGGACCTCATCTGTTAGCCAGGTAAAGGCAGGATACTGGGAAGCTCAAGGGGACTGATTGTGCTGCATCAATGCAACACGGGATCCATCCACAGGCATGTTCTGCTCACCCACCCTGGCTTCAGTATCAAAACCAACATGGATATATTGTTAACATCAGCTAGGTACCTATAGTGCCATGGCAACCATGGGAAGCACTGAATGGCTGATGCCAGCTGAAAAGACAGAATAATGCATTGCATAATCTTCTCAAGTACATGTCCACAAAAGCAAAGCCAGTTGGGATATGTATAATCCTGGGGTGAAAAACTAGTCATTTTCACTAAATTCCCTTTGAGTGTCAGGTTTTGTTGTTATTGAAATTTGGGACCTTTCCGCACTATACTGTTAACAGCAGTATTATTCCACTTTCAACCTCCTATGGAATCCTGGGGTTTGCAGCGTAGGGAAGGCCCTTTAGAATTCTCAGCCAAAGAGCTCTTTGACTTCAGTAAATGGCAAACCCCAGAATTCCACGGGATGCAGAAAGTGGAATAATAGCACTATAACAGTGTAGTATGGAAAGACCTCTAGTTTTTTACCTACATTATTCTCCTATTAGTCCTCCTTTCTTTATAAATGTCCACTGTACTTCTGTGCTGTGTGAATTAAATCTGTGAGGGAGCCCCACTGAACTCAGTGGGACTTCTAAGTAGATATGTTGAGGACTGCAAGTGTGGTTAAGCTTTAATGTTGACTGTCATGTGTTGGGAGGGGGTGGGAGTAGGGGCAAGGGGAAGGCTGCATTTCATTTTAACCACTTTTCCCCCCACTCTCTCTAGATCCAATTTAATATAGCAATTCATGCATTGCAGTATGCAGACACTAGTCCACAGAGGTTTAACTGCTATAATAAATCTGTTAGCATTTAAGATGCCACAAAAATCTTTACTGTACTCCCTTCATCAGTAACACTCTTGCCTATGTATTTATTCTATGCCTGGTGTGAGTATGGTTTCTCCATGGGAAGAGAAAACTAACCTATCCGAGACCAGGGTGCAACCCTCTCTTGACTGATCTTTACGGTCAACTGCATGTCCTGCTACTGAAAGTAAATAACAGACCCTTGAGACCAACATCAAGCCGTACCCACTGGCATTGCTCCACAAACTCACTTCAGTCCTGTCACTGTGTGGAAAAGGAGGAGGCATTTGCTATATACAAGAGTTTCACAAGCTTTCCTTCTCACTCCCGCTATACACAAGAGACCTCATTGTGATTGGCAGCTCAGGGGTTAATCCCTTGTGACTGAACAAGAAAGGCATTCCTCTGTCACAGCCACCAGTAAGAGCTTTAGACAGGGTGAGGGATGACGTATAAGCAGAAAGTCCGGGAATCCAACCAGTCCTCCCCCCTCACTCCCCCACGCCACAAAAACCTTCAACTGACCTTAGCTACCAGCTGTTGACTGGCTCATTCAGGTTTGCCATACAGGACACCAGTCAAACACTGGACAAATGACCTGCAGGGCTTCACCACACTCACCTGACTCCTATCTCCTCCCTTCTTCATCACCTCCATCAGGGCCTCCTGAATGCTAGCTGGGTGTCCCGCTCAGCAAAGATGCTGGTTATACAGAAAGAGAAAATGGAATGGGGGAGAGGGAGGGAAAACAAGGGGGCTTTCCGCTCTACACCGTTATAGTGCTTTTATTCCACTTTCAACATTCTGTGGAATTCTGGGGTTTGTAGTTTATTGGGGCCAAGGAGCTCTCTGGCTGAGAATTCTAAAGGCCCCTCCCTGAACTGCAAACCCCGGGATTCCATAGGATGTTGGAAGTGGAATAATAATAGCACTATAACAGTGTAGGGCGGAAAGGCCCAAAGTTTCCTATTTTGTTGCCATCTCATTTAAATTACACCCGCTACCAGGGCTGACTGGGGTGGGTTACCAATATGAATTACTGGGGTCCAGTGGTCTGAAAGGGTTCCCGTGACCCCATTTATGATTGGTCATTTACAGCAGTATCATTATTTGTTTATTCTTTTTGACAATCGCTGTAAAATTGGTGGTTTTCAAAGAAGATAATATGATTGTGTAACATTTGAAATCCCATGTAAAGGTTTTCAATTAGTCAGGATTCACAATTGCCACATGGAAGGAAGCTGGACTCCTCAGGAGTCACTCCCATAATAATTGAGAAAAGTGGACTTGCTATGGGAAAGCTACAGATTTCAGAAAGTTACAGAGGAAAGTGCTCCTGCCTCCAGCTAAGCCTGGCTCCAGAGATCCTCCCATATTTCAGCCCATCACACCAAATAGCCACCTTGCTCCCCCCTCCCACTTTCCTGCCCACCAGCTTCCTTGCTGCTAGGAATGCTGCAGGCATGTCCCTTTCTGGCCCACCAGAAATTATGGAAGGAAGGAGAGAAGAGGTCCTCCCTCATATCCTTCACTTTCATGTACAGCCAGGTACCCCCTTCTGCTTGGCCCAAAGCCACCACCAACCCATCCCAGAGGCACTACTCAGCCAGCCAGCTGGCCCATAGTCACCCCCAACCAGTCGCACAGGGATGGGGGGGCGATAGGAGTGGTTCACCCAGGGCAGCAATGTTTTGAGGGCATCCCAGCCCATAGCCATGCCTCCCGTATGCCCTGGCCACATCCCCGTGCATTACAGCCACACTCTCACATGCACTGTGGCCACACCCCAACGCACAGCGGCCACACCCCCTCCTGCCCTCCCTCCACACACTCCAAGCTCCGCCACTGCTCCCAACACACACACACACCAATTTTGTGTCACTGATGAACAGTGGGTGGTGAGATACAAAATGCACCAGGATCAGAACCTGATTTCAGCAACCCTGCTTGCTGTACAAGTCTTCTCAAAATGGTTAGCCCACAGTTTGGATACCAGGAAACTCTTTCTTCCCACTCACCCACCCTGCCATCAGAATCTATTTGTATGGGGAAAGACAACCCTTCCATCTTATTTAAGCAGGATAGGATTACATGGACAGAAGAGTCATCAAGGTAGTTGCCTAATGTAGTCCATACCTACTGGATGCTCCAGTCTTGGAACACTAGAACTGCACAGACAGCAAGCCATTTCATCCATCACCCGAGTATGACCAAGACTTTACCACAACATGTACAATTCACATTTTTCCCATGCAGCACATAATGAATGTCCCAGTCAGCCAGCTGCAACCCCCAAAAGTAATACAAACAAATGCCCCAATAGGACTGATTGGAAGCACTTCTGTGTTTGGACTCAGTTATCCTGAGAAACAGCCTGAAGGCCCACTTGCAGCTTCCTCCCACCTTCCCACCCTCCCTCTGGCTGCAAGCTGATTGACCAGATTTTCCTGCCCACAGGAGGCCCAAGGATGGCGGAGAAGGGCCGATGGCTCCTCTTTGCCTCTCCTGCCATACAATCAAGTTCTTATACAAGGGGAACAAAACAGTGACAATGGGTGACAAATGGACTGTGTAGCATCCCCTCTTTCCATTGCCATGGAGATATCAACCGAGCATGGTGGGGCAACGAGGAAATGTCAATTAAAAAAGAGGACAAGGGACACAGGTGCTAAGAAGTCAATGCAGATCGATTTGCTAATTAGAGCAGGCCAGATAATTGACAGTAGGGACAATAGAAATTATCTTCCTTCGGTTTTTCTTCAAGGCAAGACTGAAGTATAATGAATTTTAGACTGATATCATAATGTATGAAGTAGTGAAGTTCACATTTAATTCTACTATTAATAATCCCACTGTTAATTCCAGTTAACATTTGGATGAACTTGGAGAAGATGTGTAGCTAAGAGACATTTTTATTTTATATATTTGTTTTTGTCTTTTACTCTTACCATTATTTAGATACCGTATTTTTCTCTCTCTTTTCCCTGGGGTCTTCCCTTGAGAGTTCATAGAATCATAGAGCTAGAAGGAACCACAAGGGCCATTCAGTTTGGCCCCATCCCATGTAGGAATAAGCCATCAAAGCATTCCTGACAGATGGTCATCCAGCCTCTGTTTAAAAACTTCCAAAGAAGGAGACTCGACCACATTCTGAGGCAACATATTCCACTGTTAAACTGCTTTTACCATCAGAAAGTTCCTCTTAATGTTTAGATGGAATCTCTTTGCCTGAACTTTGAAGCCATTGCTCTATATCCTAGTCTTTGAAGCAGCAGAAAACAGGCTTGTTCCATCCTCCATGTGACATCCCTTCAAATATTTAAACATAGCTATCACACCGCCTCTAAACCTTCTCTAGGCTAAACATACCCAGCTCCCTAAGCTGCTCCTCTTAGGGCACGGTTTCCAGGCCTTCCACCATGTTGGTTGCTTTCCTCTGGACAATCTCCTTCCTGAACTGTGATGCCCAGAACTGGATACAGTATTCCAGGTGAACTCAGATCAACGCAGAATAGAGTGGTATTATCACTTCCCTTGATCTAAACACTATACTCTTATTAATGCAGCCCAGAATTGCATTGGCTTTTTTGGCTGCCACATCACACTGCTGCCTCGTGGTCAGCTTGTAGTCTGCAAAGACTCCTAAATCCTTTTCATGTGTACTGTGGTTAAGCCAGGTGTCACCCATCTTATATCTGTGCATTTCATTTTTTCTGCCCAAGTGTTGTGCCTTACACTTCCCCCTGCGGAAATTCATTTTGTTAGCTTTGGCCCAGCTCTCCAATCTGTTAAGGTCATTTAGGATGTTGATCTTGTCCTCTGGAGTGTTAGCTATCCCTCCTAATTTGATACGAATGCCCTCTATTCCCTCATCCATGTCTATAAAGATGTTGAATAGCACTGGGCCCCAGTCAGAACTCTGGGGCATCCCATTAGTCATTTCTCTCCAGGATGAAGAGGAACCATTGGTGAGCACCCTTTGGGTTCAGTCAGTCAACCAATTAGAAAGAGATGGAATATCTTTACCTGAACTTTGAAGCCATTGCCCCATGTCCTAGTCTCTGAAGCAGCAGAAAACAGGCTTGTTCCATCCTCCATATGACATCTTTTCAAATACTTAAACATAGCTATCATGTCCCCTCTTAACTTTCTCTTGTACAGGCTAAACATACTCAGCTCCCTAAGCTGCTCCTTATAGGACATGGTTTCCAAGCCTTCAAACATTTTGGTTGCCCTCCTCTGGAAACATCCCAGCTTGTCAATATCCTTTCTGAATGAACACAATATTCCAGGTTGGGTCTGACCAAAGCAGAATAGAGTGGTACTATTACTTCCCTTGATCTAGACACCATACTCTTATTGATGCATCCAAGAATCACATTGGCGTTTTTAGCTGCTACATCACACTGCTGACTTATGTTCAGCTTGTGGTCTACTAAGACTCCAAGATCCATTTCACATGTACTGTGGTTAAGCCAGGTGTCACCCATCTTATATCTGTGCTTTTCATTTTTTCTGCCCAAGTGTTGTACCTTACACATCCCTCTGTTGAAATTCATTTTGTCAGTCTTGGACCAGCTCTCTAATCTGTTAAGTTCATCTTGAATTCTGGCCCTATCCTCTGGGGTGTTAGCTACCCCTCCTAATTTGGTACTATCTGCAAATTTTATAAGAATGCCTACTATTCCTTCATCCAAATCACTGATAAAGAAGTTGAGTAACACTGGGCACAGGACAGAACACTGTGGCACCCCACTAGTCACTTCTTTCCAAGATAAAGAGGAGATGTTGATGAGCACCCTTTGGGTTTGGTCCATCAAGCAGTTACAACTCCATTGATTCAGAAACAAACAAACAAACAAATATGGGCAGCAACGGGTGGAAACCTACATACCACCCGAAGAAGTGGCTCAGTAGGTAGTATATGTACCTAGGTGTGGTGCTGGTGCTTATCTGTACCCTGTTGGATGTGTAACAGTCTTTTGAATGATGTGTAACAGTCTTTTGAATGTTTATATCACAGGTAAACCATTTACAACAGCCTTCACACAAAGACTGCAATATTCCAACAGCTTCACTGGCTGTTGCTCTGTTTCTGGACACTATTCAAAGTGCTGGTTATGATGTATAAAATCCTATAAGGCTTAGGTTCAGGCTGCCTGACAGACCATATCTCCCAATATGAGCTTGTCTGAATCTTAAGACGCTCAGGAAAGCCTCTTCTTTCTGTCCTGCCACCTACACGAGTATGGCTCAAGATAGAGCCTTCTCATTAACTGTCCCTAGTCTGTTCCAGAACACCCCACCAGGGAAGAGTGGAACAGTCCTCTCCTTGCTGTCCTGGTATCAACAGGCAAAGCTTTTTTCAATCTGACGGGCTTTTCGAACTGAAGGTTTTTAAGGAAAGGGCTGTTAAGTGGGTGCTGCATTATTTTATAGTTGAACTGGTTTTTACTGCATCCATTTAAAGTGTAGGTTTTAACATGCTTTAATGTTGTATAGAATTTAATTATATTTTAATGTTTATTTTTTGTGTGTTTTAAAATACAGTACATATGAGAGACACATTCCTAGACTTAATGCAGATGGCGAAAAATGCAGGTAATACCGAATGCTACATTTTGACCACCAGCCCAGGTGAGATGGTGACGGAAGGAGGCAGCTTCACTGCCTGACTCCTGCTCCCTTCCTGCCTGCCTTCCTGGAGGGGCTGGGTGAGCAGCCCCCTCCCTGGGAGCTAAATCCAGTGGGAGGCCTGGCTGCACGGATCTGTGTGCCTCTCTCCTTTCTTAGTCTAAAGAGGCATGCACTTTCATGGGGCTGGGTTTCCCATGCGTCTCTCAGCCAAGAAAGGAGTGCCCATCTCCTTCCTTGGCCACAAAAGGTGCATGGTTTCTCTGAGCTGAGCTTCCTATGCTTCTTCTGGCCAAGGAAGGAGTGTCTGTCTCTTTTCTCAGCTGAGAGAGGCACAGGGAGCCCAGCTGTGCCTCACCATGCACCTCTCTCAGCCTGGTTGTGCAGAACAAAGACCACAGCTAGTGGCAGTAGCCATGGCCCTAGAGCGGATCATGGGTAAGTGAAACCATAAATACTGATCACATGGTTGTGGGTGGTCTGCAATATATTGCAATTCTTTTTTAAATTGGAAGCCACCTTGGGTCCCACTGTTGGAGCAAAGGTGGGATATACATATAATAAGGTCCTCAGTCAAAGTAATTGTCATCATAATTGTCATAACAAGAACAAGAGGAGGTGTGCTGTTGAGATCCACCATCACTTTTAAGGACAGCACATGGTAGCTGAAGTGTCATGAACTGAATTCACACACACAAATAGAACAGTGCATAAACACTATTTATTAGGAGCGTGATACATCGTGCAGGACTTCAGTGAGTGAACTGGCGGCAATTAGCAAAATACAAAACATAAAAGACAAAGAGTTCATCTTCCCGCCCGCAAGAGACCTTGAAGTTCTGGTGCAGCCTGGCTGTGCTAATTAGTGCATTCCTAGCTGTTTGTTTATCTAACGGTCTCTGGTTCCCATACCTTGTTACAAGCAAGCTACTACTTAACTCCTACTACATATCCCATTACTAAAATATGGAGGGCTACCCAACACGAAGAGTATCAGGTGAAATGGTAGGAAGGAGATGCTGAAACATGCAGACAAAAGAAGTGAAAGCTGTTTTGAAACTCAAAAGCTGTCAGAAGAACACTGGTCCAACAGTTTGTTTGTTTTTCCTGAACTGATCACAAAAACTTGCTCTATGTGGCATCTACAGGCCATGAGACTTATGTGGTTGATGACAATTATTATTATTTCCTCCTCCCACATAGAAATGTGCATAATTCCAAAATTTCAGAAGGAAGTTCTTTATAAAAATAATTTTTATGTTTTTTTAAAAAAAATACATTAAAAGTTGCAAAGAGTTACCAAATTACAAAGTTTTTTTTAAAAAAGGGGGGAGAAGAAAGAAAAAGAAAAGTGACTTTCAAGCTTCCTTTCAGCATTTTATATATGCATATAGTTACTCATACCTCTCTCTCTCTCAAATTATATTTTCCTTCAATAATCTACTCTTTCAAATCATCAAAACCAAAGTTACCAGGTCATTTTTTTTCCATAGAAAGTATATAAAGGGTTTCCAGTCTTTAAGAAATGTCACTAATGACCTTTCTCTAATCAAACCCAACAATTTGTCCGTTTTTGCTCTGTCAGTTTCAGCAACCATTCCTCCATAGTGGGCAGAGTTGAGTTTTTCCATCTTTACGTGTACAACAGTTTTGCTGTCATGGTCTATACAGAGACAATCTTAGAAGGAAGTTCTGATGTTGCTGTAATCTCTTGAAGAGTAAGGTGTAAACAAGCTTTAATCTGTCATTTAAGGAACTGTGAAGTTTGCTTGTTTGCTCTGAGAGTGGTTTATGTCTTGTGTCGCCTCAATCAATCAATCTATCAATTCCTCTCTCTCTCTCCTTCTCTCTCCTTCACACACACACAAGCTTCCTTCACTTCCACCCCATTCATAATAGCAAAGAAATTTGCTGTCAAAACTCTGCATTTTGACCAGGATTTGTTCCCAGGATTTATAGATTTTGGTGCCTGAAGGGCAAACAAATGCCTGTCCCCAATCCTCCTGCCTGTGTCAGGATGCTTCCTTAGTACCCAAAGCCAGCCAAGATCTTTTGGTTCATGAAGCAAATAAGCACATCTCCCCATGGCTGGCAATAAAGATACAGCAACAATAAACAGCAACAAAAAGCCCTGATCTGCTGCTTGTTTAAGACACCTTATACTTGCAATGTGAAGTTGCTTCTTCACTATGCCTGATTGTAGGGCCTGCCTTGGTAGTTCCACCTCTTCATGCTATAGGATTCTGACAGCAAATA
>CAOLHI010004559.1:0-111336 GCA_948474755.1 Ctenosaura bakeri
TAGAAACAGGTTGCACATCATTCCACCCATCATTTTCTTTAGTTCATCTGCTTCAGCTGGATCGTCCAACAAACCTTTGGACCCATTCACATTGCACAATTATATTATTATGATTCCATTTGAACTGCCCTGGCAGCATCCTGTAGAATCCTAGAACTGGTAGTTTAGGGAGGAATATTCAGAATTCTCAGCCAGAGAGCTCTAGTGCTTCACCAGACTACAAATCTCAGGATTCCATAGGATGGAACCATGGAAGTTAGTGGAAATTCAAGGCTCCTCTAAATTATCCAACAGTTCTGTTACCTCAAAATGTAAGTGCCACAAGGGTCACCCTGCAATGCCAATACCTCTGTGCAAAGGTAGGGAATACTTAGCTCAGAATTCGGAGGCTTGCAAGAGGGAGGCTGTGATAATGGGGCTTCCCATTATCTAGACTTAGCTAAAGGGGGACATTTCCCTCTTCAGGTAAACCAAGGGTTAATAAGGTGTTGGGGATTAGATTACATCATAGGTCATGTGGTCAGCATCATAGGTCATGTGGTCAGCATCATAGGTCATGTGAGTCAGCATCACAGGTCATAGGGTGAGAACTGACCAATCAAAAAGGAAAGAAGTGAGCATCTTCAGGATGCTTCCAGATGCTTCCAAGGAGAAGTTATAAAAACTTCTTGGAGGCCATGTGGTGGGAGATAACAAAGGGATAACAACCAAGGAGCCTCCTGGAGGGGGGTTCTGTGCCAGTAGCAGGCTGGAGGCCATTGGCCTCGCCCCCTGGCCCTTCCTTTAGAACATCTAAGCCTAGGAACAACTGTGAGTAATTAGACTAAAGTTATCTAGTCGTGTTAGGGACTTTTCTGTTATTTTGGAGGCTGGCTGATCTAAAGAATGTATCTGTGCTTTCATATCTGTTCTTTTTGTAACTAAGCGTGCCTGGGAAGAGGGAGCTTCTCATGTGTGGTAATTTGCCTTGTTTATTTGCCTACCTTTAATAAATACTTTCTGTAAAAGACCCTGTTTCTCTCCTTCCCACGCCAAGCTAGGTAGACTGGGGGGAAAAAGAAGATCCTTAAGCTTAGGGATGTACGTGGTTGGACAGGGTCCCGCTGTACTGTCCAAGTATCCAGATAATTCATAATTCAGCGGGTGGTGGC
Organism: Ctenosaura bakeri; assembly: GCA_948474755.1. Classification (NCBI taxonomy): domain Eukaryota; kingdom Metazoa; phylum Chordata; class Lepidosauria; order Squamata; family Iguanidae; genus Ctenosaura; species Ctenosaura bakeri. The sequence continues at coordinate 1,152 of CAOLHI010004559.1, forward strand.
AGCGAAGATGAATTAATAGCTAAAATTCATAAAAGGCTGGAAAATACGTCCCAGCAGCGCATGGGGTCACCTTCCAGCCTCACAGAGGCAACTGAGTGAGACCTTGCCTATCAGTGTTTACAGGCTCACTCAAGAAACAAACTAGAGTAAAAATGAACTAAAATATGTTTTATTGAAATATAGTCCTTCACACGTGCAATGGTTCAAGCACTCACTCACTCACACAGGCTAACTGAAGGTAAGGAAGAAAAGTGGAATAGAAGACACTGATGAATTTGCACAATATTTACCAGTCCAGAAAGATGTGGAGAAAGCAACAATATGGCTCTCAATCTGCATGTTTATTTTCAACAATTCTTTGCTCCCACTTGTGTGATTAAGCTTCGGTGTAGATGTTTCCTTCCATTCCCCTGCATTCCCTCCACAGACTTAACACTTTCCCTATGATCCTCCCCTGTATCCATGTTACCTGTTTTGCATACTTAATTTTTTTTTTCTATACTCATAGTGCTAAAGTGCTAAATCTATACCATTTGAGCACTATAACTGCAAAAGAAAGGGGAAAAAAATCTTTGGTTGGAAACCTCATTAATGATCCAAGATCAGTGAAAAACCTCCATGCAATGTTGTTAAACTGTGGTGTGGATATGGTTACCCTCTATTCCCTCACCACAAACACAACACCCCCCATGTTTCTCACCCAGTACCCATGTTCTCTGTCCTGTACATTCATTTTAAAAATATGCTAGAATAAAGTACTCTTCCACTTTAGCACTGGCCGGCCCAATCTGGTAACCAGAAATGTAAGGAAGGAACAAAAACCTCTATGGTGAAAGTTGCATTCCCATTCTAAATGACATCAGTGGGATCTCCCAAAAGTATATCAGGAGGATCCAAATCAAAGGATACAGATATGGAATGTGTCCCCCAGTCTGTATTGGAAACTTCTAGTACAAAGGAAAAAGAGCACCATTCACTTCCTGGAGTGAGGTTTAAATGCTGCTAATACTGGAAATTCACAAGGCAAATACTGGGACAGGAAAGGCAACCTATGAATATTAGAGACTCCCCCTACCATAACTTTATGTCCTGCCAAATCCTGAGACTTTTGTCCATTCTGGAAGAGCCCATAGTGAGCTATAATTGCATAGTATGAATATCCTTTTGTCCATCAAGTGAACCCTTACAGGCAGCCTGAAGTTGCCTCTGAAAAATTCTGCTGGTTTAAAATATTGCATACTGCTTGGTGACTGAAGCACACTATAAAAAAAGCATAAATACCGCACTAAAAGCTCAGGGAAACAGAATCATCTTAATCTGGTGCCTAAATAACAATTACAATGGCTCCAAGCAAAGTGGCCCTTGGAAGAGAGCTGGAAGGTTTAGACAGCACCACAACAAATGTTCTGTCACCAGCCATAATCTGCCTCACTTCTGAGAGCAGGAGGGTTCAGTGAAGGTGCGCTCATCCAATGATCTTAAGAGAGAGGCACTTTCATATGGTAGGAAACAGTCTTTTTAAAGTAATACTTACACCCCTTTATGGTTTGCTTGTTCACTGTGGGCTGCTGTTTTAATCCTAATTTTAGTTTTGTAGATCACCTTCAGGAGATTTTTTTTTTTTTTAGCATGCAAACTAAAATCTGGAAACTATGGAGATGATATATATTCTGCTGTGCTGACCTGGTGGGCTGAAGTATAAAACTGCTTCTAATACTTCAAGCATTCTTGTGTCCACTGGTGGCTGGAAGCTTCCATGTTAGTGTTACAGTGAATTGCTTTGGGTTTTGGTTCAAAATTTAAATTATCTACCCCTGAAATAGATTCAGCAACTTGAACTTTAAACTTTAAACTTTTTTTTGAACTTTAAAGTTCAGATTAAAATCTCAAGTCCAGTCTCCTTTTATTTGCATCCAGACAATGGCCTTTGATATTTTAAGAAGTGCAGTACATATCAACAGATATGAGCAGCATAAAATCACCAGCATTGACTTAGCAGAGAAAATCTCTGAGATGTATGTAATTGTCCCCATACATTACAAAGGCCCCAGAACTGAACCATAAAATTATGGGCCTGTTTGTTTAGTATGCACAATCAAGCTGTACACAAAGCATCTATATAATATGTTAATTGACTGAGAGAGATAAGGAGAATATTTTGTGAGAACAACAAGCTGGATGTACAATGGGCAGATCAGCTATACATCAGTGCTTGGTTTTGAACTATCTTACTGACATATAAACATGCTTAAGCAAAAACAACAATAACAAACCAAAGAACCTTTATATTTCATTGATGTAAAAGGAACATTTTACCCAATCTCTCATACAGGATTTTTTGGGGAAAATGGTATCAACACCTCTAGATAAATTACTTCTTTTTCTTCTCAAAATAAAACATTGGGGTTCATCTCCCCAGTGACATGGAAGCCACCAACATTTAATGAATATGCATTGAAAAGATTTAAATGAGTAGACATTCAGGAGACTCCTACTGACATGGAAGCTACTGGTCACACAATTATCTGTTTTGGAGTCAGGCATTTTCAACCAAGATGGTTTAGGATGGAGTTGGCAAAGGGTGGTATGCAGGCTGCTTATGGCTCGCCAAGACCATTTCTGTTGCCTCCAGACCCTCCCAAGTTTTGTCCCCAGATGTCCTAAATGTCCTTTAGGATGTGTGGGGGCTTTCTTCTCCTAAAATGGCCTAAATCATAGTGAAAATGTTCCCTATGTCCCCCAAAATGTGTTTGGGGGCAAAAGTTTTTGGTTTTTTTTTTTTTTTGGTGATGGTGGTGGTAGGGAAGGTACCACCTTCCAAGGTCTCCTGGTAGAAGCCATTACAGTCCCCAGCATCCCACAGTTGCTCATCCCTGGTTTAGTATTATTACTTGTACAGTGCAGTATATCTATTCTAAATGTTTATGACCAATATAGTTTGTTTACGTACCTCTATGTATGTCATCATAGAAGAATCCCTTATTCTGAAGGCTAGTTAAGACTGAAGGAATGAGGTTACTCAAGTACTGCGCGGCAAATGCCCGAGCTGCAATTCTGTCAGAGACTTGTGACTGCTTTTCTTGCTCTGCCACCTGCTGCCGCATACGACGTTCCTTTAAATAATAATGGAAGATGCCTATAATACTGGGTAAGGCAGGCATTTCCCCATTATTCACAAAATAGGCTGCGAATCTTAAAAACGTGGCTCCCCCACTTATGTGTCAAAGCTTATTTTGAATTAAGAGAGCAACAGTAATAATCACTCTGTATTGCGTATTATTGATGATAAGATTAGTTATGAAAACGGATCACATTATTAGTTTGGGTGATACGTAAAGAAACTATTTTTGAGGGTTATCTTTTTGTCTCTTTTTAAATAAATATTTTATTAAACATTCAACCAAAATACAAACATAAAATAAACAGATAACAATGCCAGACAACACCATAAACTACCATACACAGAACCATATGTGCGGTTAAATCAAAAAGAACAATATAACTACAATGTATAACTAAATTATCCAATAGTCTGAAATGTATTTATACCAAAAATGAAAGCTGCAGAGAACAACGTGGTGTCTTCGGGGATGGCATCTTCAAACTATTTTTTTTTTTTTTTGATTAAGCAGAAACTATAAAGAAACAATGGCTAGCTACAGACTTTGGTTTGAGTGTACCATGTTTTGCCAGTAATCCTATCCCTGCTAATGTAATAGCTGTCTCTTTTTGAAGTGTTAGTAAGTGACAAGGTACATCTGTCATGAAGTGGTAGCTTGGTTACCTGTGGTGAATAACAATTGTTTCTAGATGACCAGGAGAGAGGTACATCATCACTTCCAGTACTCCTTATTTCTATCCCTCCACCTGTGCTTGCCCAGTTACCATTTTTGTTCTGTCTGTGTGCAGCTCTGCATTCTCAAAATGGATGAGAATAGATAGAACTATTTGTAACTGGTGGTCAGATGGACTGATATCAGACACTTTTTGGGGGGGTGGAGCAGTGCATGAAAAACTGTCCTTTAACTTAACATCAGATGTAGGTATCCTGTGTATGATTTTGAGTAAGTGGAAGCCTGACTGATTTGAAACTAGATGTTTAGAAATCATTGCTTAAGCTACAAATCATTGCTACTTTGCCTCCAATGAGCAAAGCATGTTGTGCCTGAATAGGAAATATTTGTAAGGGCAACTGGTTGGTGTGGCAGGGACTAAGCAAGCCTTCTCCCAACTTCTGCATACATTCTCAGCATCTTGGGAAGCACAGATTTTGAAATTCACAGTTCCTCCGCTAGCAGCAAATTCAGGGCTAAAGCACTTTATCCTGATGTCTTATTTTTAATTCTAAGAACAGCAGAGAGCGTTTTGTTTACACACACATACTTTTTAATTGTTTATAAAACTTATTTTTTTAAAAAATTATCTGTTTATCAGACTGAAAGGAATACACACAGAGGCATTTGTCTGTGATTGCTATTGATGTGACATAGCTATTTCATTGAGCAGTGTGAACCACATAAAAATATGCGTATGTGTTGTTAAACATTTCTGGACCTTGATTGGCTCAGGATGACCAAAAGTTTATGTGTATATGTTTGTGTCACCCATTGTGCTATGGGGTATCACAGGTTTAACACTGGAAGTATGCTCAGAATCAGGTTTGCTCCATAATATGTAGCTTCCCAGACAGAGAATGTCGCAGTCCAAATGTGTTGGGAAACCACAATTTCCTGCTATATGAATGAGCTATATATGCAGTGAGCCTCATGTTTTATGGGTTCAATCATCTTTTCCCTGAACTGATCCCAGTTTAGAGATGTGCAGCTGGGCTGGCAAAAGGAAATGTCTATATCAGTGGTTCTTAATCTTTTCTTTACCAGGGACTCCCTGTAAATATAATTTGTTGCTGGGGATCCCCAAGACTTAAATCAAGATTTAAATATTAAAATTTAGATTTAAATATTTAAATACTGAAGACTAGGATTCTATTCCCACTTAAACACTGGATGACCTTGGGCAAGTCACATTCTCTCAGCATCAGAGGAAGGCAAAGGAAACCATACTCTGAACAAATCTTGCCAAAAAACAAAACCCTCTGATGAGTTCATTATAGGGTTTCCATAAGTTAGAACTGAGTTGAAGACACACAGAAACAAAGCCCCACTGACAGGGGGAGGTCTTTTCTAACCATCATGTCTCTCACCTTTGAAAACTAACTTATGGGTTCCTTCTTGGCAAGATTTGTTGCCTTTGGCTTTCTCTGAGGCAGAGAGAATGTGACTAGCCTGAGGTCCTCCAGTGAATTTCTATGGCCAAACGAGGGATTCAAACCCTGCTTTTTAGAGTCATCCTCTGGGAACATGCACATACCTGCTGCCATGTCGCTTTTGTCAGGGATGTGGCAGCATGTGTGTGTGTGCTTGTGCAAGTGTGGAAACTGCTCCCTTGTTTGCAAATGAGGGAGCAGTTTGTGCATGTGCACAAATTTATTGTCATGTCCCTCAGTGCCCACACCCCCTGCCACCACGTCCCTGACAAAATCTACCTGTCAGCAGACGTGTGTGCACCAAAACTGCCCCCTCATTTGGTGTGTGCACCAAAACAGCCCCCACTGCTGTGCCCCTGTTGCTGCCGCTGCTGTTGGTGTTCATCAGCAGGACTTCGTGAACTCCCTGTGAGGGGTCTGTGGACCCCAGGGGTCTGAGGAACCCAGGTTAAGAATCACTGGTCTGTATCTTTCCTCCTAAACCAGCTCTTGCAGTCCACTGAAAATGCTACACAGAAGGTTGTGTGACCCTGCTGAATGTGGTGGGCTCTGGTGTAATAGAGAGAAGGAATCCCTAAAAACTGGACAGAATCATGTTCGATGAGCACAGTTCTTCAAACGGTGGAAGGCAGATTCTGGATAAAACCTCTCGTCTTCTGTGTTCTAGATGTCAGACACTATTATTCCTGATTTTAAGCAAAACAAAGGTTCCTCTGATAACCAAACTCAGAGAACTGCAATTTGTTAAAGCTCTAGGAAATGAAAACTCACTGGATTCACTTACTCAGTAGAGGTTAAGCAACCCAGAGCTTCCTGAGTTTGAATGTCATAAGGAACTTCCATTTGTCGAAAATCAGAAGTGAACACTTACAGATGATTTCTCTAGTTCGCAGAAGAGATAAGGAGAAGGTTGAACACATGAGCATGAGACTTGCTGAGGCTTATTCACATGGTAGGAAACCACAGATTTTCACTCTATACAGACCTAGCCAATGATTATTCTACAATTAATATAATTATTTTTTGAGAAATCAAGGTTGAGCCCTATAGACAGGAAATTAGAAATTCAAATTAACACTCTTATAAATAAAGAAACTGCATTATGTTTGACCATTCAGCAGTGTGCATCATCTAGATATACCTTTTCTTCCTTGCATCTTTTCTCCTGTTCTTCAAGGCGATGCAGTTCAGCTATCTCTGCATTGCGCAGTTCTTGATAGGCATACTGGTGTGCATGAAGATTGGCCAGTTCTTCTTCTTCAGTGATTTCTATCAAAGCTTGCTCTATAGTTTTTCCAACCAAAACTTCGAGTATTGGTTTGACTTCAATGTCAAAGTCAAAGAGCTGAAGAGATAAAACAATGCTATTCATCCTCTGTCTACTCAACATCTTGTTGTTTCAGGGCAAGTAGAAATAATTTATTTTTTTAAATGGGATGGGATGACAGCTGAGCCTTTTGTCAGTAATGCTAGGATTGTAATACTTACCAAGTCAGGGTCTGGATATTAAAAGCTTGACTTGTGATCTTATTCATTACCAGTGAGTTATTCTGGGGATGTTTTCTTGTTTTGTTTTGTTTTAAATACAATTAAAATACTTTTAAAAGGATGAAAGTGACCCATGCCCAAACTAATGTAGCTGCTAAAGGGAAAGGTTTAGGAGTCATGAATGAAATTACTTACTAGTAGCTGCAGAACTTTTTGAACATAACAGGGCTGGGAACATTACTATCCCAAAATGTAACACTTTATAAGTAACATTGTTAATTGTGGCATGTTACTTCCAAGTTCTGTACCTAGGTTACAGTCGTTTTGTAAGGGTAGCTGGAATAATATATGGAAGCCTACAGAAGTGTTGGGTAAATATTATCACTAAAGATAACAAATGTTATATGAATTGTTGTCTTACAGTATTCTGCAACCACAGTTATTCTACTTCTATATATCTTCATTTTATCCTTGTGGTTTTAGAGTCTTTTTAGTCTATAGCCCTTTCCACAGGATGCTGTTGTCCTAGCATGGGGACGGGAGAGGAGTGGGGCTGCAATGATGCTTCTGCATGACATGGTTGCAGTCCTGCCCTTCTCCTGTCACCAGGTGGCACAATCACGGATTAAGTCATTGACTTGTTTTCCCCATCAATGACACATGATTGCACCACCATCCTGTACTTACCTGGCCTGCAGAAGCCCCGGAAGCACAATGGAGGCGCTTCCTGTCCCAGGGCAGCCCGAGAAAGTGCCCGGCAGTTCTGTGGAAGGAAGAGACATGTCCACCATGCTTCCTTCATCAGGGAGCCAGTCTGGTGTGGAGGGGAGTGCTCCCCTTGTGCTTCCTTCCCAGCAGAGATGCTGCTGGGATTGCCACCAGATGACAATGGATCCAGGTAGGGTTTGGAAAGGGCTTGTAATCATTTTATGCCATTTTAACTGTGTAATGCTTCATAGGCATCTTTCAGATATGGAGTAAAAAATAAATTATTCAAATAATTTTTTTTTCAGAACATGAAACAAGGTCTGGCCAGAAAGAAGCCCAGTGCTGGTCTGGCAACATGGTTTCTCATAAGGAGGCATCAGGTTGGATCCAGACATGATGACTCTTCCTCAGAGGGCTCCGTCCATTTATGAAAGAGGTAAAAGAAGATGGTGCCCTTTGCCTATTCCATGTACAGAAGCTGACTGGAATGACTAATAGATCTTACATCAGTACAGATGATGGAATAGTGTCCTCTCCATGGCACCTAAGGTGGCAGGCAGGAAAGAACAAAGGAACAACCAGGGGCTGGCAGCTGTTGCCCTCTATCATCTGTTGCTTGATGGTAGGAATGGTGCTCTTCTGTACTAATGACAAAGAGGGAAATTCTAGCCTTGTTTGTGCTCTGTTTCCCATATGTACATAAAAACCACCCCTTGGCATACAATAATTTTCATTAAGCCATAGCTGTATACCCTTTGGTAGGTCTACAGGACCAAAGAGCAAGCAGAAGGACGGGTACTTGGGGAACTTCTTGTCAAAAGCAAAGAATGGAAATGAATTGTGCCCAGAATCCAGGAGGTTAAAAACAGCTAATCAGATAATATGGCAGCCTAGAACCAGAGAGAAAAACAACTGTGGCAGCTGGGGAAACAGCAAAATATATCCAGCAGCTGTACCAGTTGCTACCATTCCTGCTAGGCCTTGCATCTCATGCAGCCTTACCTAGACACATGACACACCCACGGTTTTTCTGGATCTTACGCTGCTGCTGGGGCTTACCACCAGTGTGTGAGGAGTTTTTATTTGTTCTTCCCGAAATGGTACAATGGGCCCAAGTACGTAGCTCCATCAGCTCTTTCTGCCATCCATTCCTCTTACTACTGTATGGTAACATTGCATAAATGCAATGCAAATACAAAGACCTTCAATTGGCCCTGTTGACAATTGAAAACATGTGGAAATGACTGCAGAGACTTTAAAGCCACACAAACCTCAAATTTCCTCCTCCAGCTGGAGCTGTGGAGAAGCATGACAGTTCTCTAAACTGAGTTCTCTGAGACCTGTCAACTGTATGCATGATGCAACCAAACTGTCTCATATGCTACTTGATCTAGCAGTGACTTAGTGTTATGATGTCCTAACTTTCTAGAGTGTAAAGGACAGCAAAATATGCAGGGAGAAGAGTTTTTACTATGTAGGTTGCTATCTTCATGTATCAGTATTGGAATTTTAAATACCTCTCCTTCTTCTATTTGTGTAGATGCATCAGCCCCAGTCTTTTGTGGGATGAAAGGAGCGGGGGCTGCTCTGCTCAGAAAAGCATCTGTTTGGCATTCCGTGTCTGTTTCAATAATGCGGTCTGCAATTTCTTCCAGGTATAATTCTGAAATAATGACACAATGAGGAATGATTTTAGTGCAGTTGGACTATCCTCTTTCACTCAACATGTGTTCCATAGAATGTTTAATGAAACATGACACCAAAAGCCCATTAATACCACATAGTTATAACACTGTTATTTTGTGTTAATTGTGATGGTGCCATCCTGTGGAATCTTGGGATTTGCAGTTTAGGGAGGGACATTTAGAATTCGTAGCCAGAGCCCTCTACTGGCTCAAAGGATCACAAACCTCAGGATTCCAGAGGGTGGAATTAAAATGGAATAACAGCACTACAACTGTGTAGGAATGGGCCCCAGATCTTGTCTGATCTTGGAAGCTAAGGAGGGTGAGAAGTGCTTGGAAGAGATTTCACCAGGAAATATCAAGTACTGTAGGCCATATTCAACAGAGGAAGTGGCAAGTCTCCTTGAATAAATCTTGCCGAGTGAAGCCTATGATGGGGTGCCATAAGTCTGAGTCAGCTTGGAGGTACACATTAACAGCTACAGCAGCAGCAGCAACTGAATTCTTTCTTCATTTGTTTACTCCACTGAAATCCTACTTTCACTCCATGGCCCACAATTCAGTGTACATAGTGTATATCAACCTTCTTCAAGCTGTTGTCCTCCAAATATGGCATGGCTGAGACTGATGGGAAGCTAGGCCAACCCTTCTGGAGGGCACGAAGCCAAGGATGGATGGTGGATAGAAAGAAACAAGAACGTGAAGCACAAATGCTATCTCCAGAGCAACTGCTATTACCACATTTGCTGAAATACTTGATGTAGTCATTAACTGTAAAAGTAGTCATTGACCATTTCCGCACTACAGTGTTAAAGTGCTGCTATTCCACTATCAACCTCCTATGGAATTCTGGGGTTTGTAGTTTAGGGAAGGGCACTTTGAATTCTCAGCCAAAGAGCTCTTTGGTCTCAGTAAACTACAAACCCCAGAATTCCACAGGGTGTTGAAAGTGGAATAGCAGCAGTTTAACATTGTAGTGCGGAAATGGCCATTAACTGTAAGACAACAGCATACTAATTTTGTATGATAGCACACCCAACTTTCTTTTATCCGCTTTTTTAAAGTGTGCATGAGTGGGTCTATTCTTTACATAAGAAGGAGCATGTGGGAGAAGAAACTAAAACATACACTTCCCCCACCTCTCCTCAAAACAACCGATAAAGCCAACAAGAGGTAGGAACTTTCTATCATGTCTGGTGGACATGCAAAAAAGCAAAAATAAAATAAAACAAAGTAAAATAAAATACTGGACTCATATTCACAACAAGATTTCAGAATGGTTCAAATGTAAGTTTCCACTGTCCCCTAAACTGTACTTGTTAAACATAACCCATGAATGAGATTCCTATTCAATAAAAAAAGCCGTGGAGGCTATTACTATATTTAATAACTGCAGCTAGAGTAGTGTTTGCAAAACATTGGAAAAAAGCAACATTCCAGAAATAAAAGAATGGCACCAGGCTATCCTAGAAGTAAAAACTATGAATATTCTAACATAGATCCTCAAAGGCAAAAAGGAAGATAAAATCAAAGAGGAATGGGCACCAGTGACTGAAAATCTCTTGTAAGCTCAGGAAGATTTCATGGATAAGAACTGAACAAACTTTGGAATTCATGCTATATTTCGTAAGTAAAATAAAATTAGGCATAGTGTATTAACGGGATCACAAACTATAACATAATTTGAAGTCAGGACATGGGTAGAGCAAGACATGGGTACCGGTGATAAATATAAAGAGTAAACGGGCAGGAATATATCAGACGTACATATCTATAGCTGTTTACATATATAATTATGCGTGGATGACCCACAGAATGTGATTTTCACTGCTTTTCTTGCTCTTTTATCCAGGAACAAGCTAGGTTAAGACTCTAGAATTGGCAGGATTAGAGGAACAGATATTGAGAGAAGGGTATAAATTTAAGTTGCTAGGATAATGGAGCATAGGAATTCATAATATGAATTTAGGAAGGACAACTTTCTTTCTTCTCTCATTTCCCCCCTCTCTTTATTAACTTTAGAGAAGTGAACTCTAGAGTTGATTAATTTTTTTCTTTCTCTTTTTATTATATATATATATATATATATATATATATATATATATATGCGGTTTAAAGAAAGGAATGTACATTGTAACATTGTAAACTCTTTTTTGCTTCTCATTTTGCTTACTGTTTCATCACTGTGAATGTAATTTAAAAAACCCCCATAAAGCATTGTTTGCCTGGTGTGGTTCCTAATAGCAGAAGAGAGATGATTGGTTGAAAGATTACAATGGGGTGTGGAACTGCGGTAGAACCCAGGTCTCACCAATGTGTTAAGCAGCACTGGCAGGTTTTTCAGCCAGTGGGTCATCTGAGGATCATAGAATCATAGTACTATAGAGTTGGAAGAGACCACAAGGGCCATCGAATCCAACCCACTGCCATGTAGGAAGACACAATCAAAATGCTCCTGACAGATGGTCATCCAGCCTCTGCTTAATAGCATCCAAAGATGGAGACTCCACCATACCCCAAGTCAGTGTATTCCACTGTTGAACTGCTCTCACCATCAGGAAGTTCCTCCTGATGTTTAGGTGGAACCTGTTTTCCTGTAGCTTGAAGCTACTTCTCTCTCTGGAGCAGCAGAAAACAAGCTTGCTGCATCCTCCATATGAAATCCTTTGAAATATTTAAACATGGCTATCATGTCACCTCTTAACTTTCTTTGATGGAAGAATTTGATGGAAGAATTTGGAGGTGGTTGTTCTGCTATTCCTGGAGAACTGCAGGAGATTTTGCTTTTGGAAGAGAATGATTTTTTTTTTTTTTGAGGGGGAGGGCAAATAGGGACTTTGGGTATTTGAGAGCTTGGATGGCCAAGACATGTGTATTTGTGGGGCCACATGTGGCTGAGAGGCTACACATTCTTCACTTTGAATCACAATAACATAAAATATTTTAAGGCTTTGAACATGGTAAAACTGCAACTGTACACATAATTTCCAGGACTAACCCCTGAATGAAATATGACTTAATTCTAAATAAATATATATGGAACTGGCCTCTGGCACACCACAGAAATGCTATAATTCTCTAACTTAAGCTGTAGGATAAAAACTAAAGAAAAGGATACCCACCTTGGGGCACTTAAGCTAAACTCATATGGAATAATGGCAAGACACTCCAATACCAGTAAAATCTATTTCTCTTTCATTCCATCTCTAAAATTTAAAGCCATAAGGAGGCTTTAAAATAATTTTATAACAACTAACTCACTCATTCACTCATTTAGACTTTTAAACAAATATCAGAAAATAAACTAAGAGCAAGGCTTGGGCAACAAACCTTGCTGAATTCAGTCAGTGGGACTTTATTTCCTGATATGCTTAGGAATTTCAATCCAAAAGGTGAACCTTTTCAGAAACATTACAAACTGACTTGAAAGTGTTGAAAGGGGTAGGATAATGAGATAACCTACATGTGGCCTGATTGTGATGGTGGCCAGCCACTGCTGTGATGGGACTTCCTTCTCTTTTCGTCCCCTATCTCCTGCAGCTCTCTGTACCATCTGAAAAATGTGCCCAGAGAGTTCACTAGTCCCCCAGAGTAGGTTTGGAAGGCACGTAGAGGCCTACAGGTGGGTAGGGAAATGATTTTCCTCCCAGTTCTACTGATTGAAATAGGTCTGTCAGTGGGAAAAAAAAGGATTCTGATCTACTTCTTTTGCAATATTGGAAGAAAATTAAGTGATGGCTGGAATCCTGTTGGGCAGTTATAAGAGTTAAACACTCATGACTGTTTAGTTTAGGGGATACAGAGGGACTAAGAAAGTCCATCAATCCCCACTTACCAGGCGGCAGCCATTGCGATTGATAGCGATGGGGGGATCTGTCCCCCTGTCTATTTTAAGCAGCTACCTAATGTTCCCAGTGAGTGATCTCTGGTATGAGGGGGAATTGCAACAGGGCCTTCTTCTGCCTGTTGCACCAGAGATGGCTGAAGGGAATATCAGTTTGCTGCTCTCCAATTGCCAGGGGAACAGATCACCATTGACTGCAATGGCTGCTGCCCAGTAAGTGGGGATTGGAAGAACTGGGATGGGATTCACTGCATACCACTGTAACTATGGTGCTTCTTCATTTGTAAGTTTGCAGCAGGATTCCAGCCACATAGTCTAGAAATAATATTTTAGTTGAAAAAGTAAAATCAGCCATAATTTCCTGTCTGTGCAACATCCTTTTTATTTGTTCTCAACATACCTGCATGTTTACATTGTCTTTCCACTATAGAAGTATCTCTATTTATTCTGCATCAGTCATGAGGCAGAGGTTTATTCATTTCAACGTAAGACAATCACATAAGTTTTTGGTGCGCTACCTGTCTGCACATCAACATGGTTTCTTGTGTCTTCAACTACTGGAGCATGTACCTCACTCTCTTCCTTTGCTCGTCTTCTAGCAAGCATTTTTCTGTGGGCTTCTCGTCGCCTCTGAATCTCGACAGGATCTGGTTCAGGACTCTGGGAAGTGGGAGAAACATTCCTCTGTTATTTTAAAGTGGTGTTCCAATCTACATGGTAGAGGTATGAAAACTGATTTTTCTTTGAAACACATATGTCCCCCCTTTATAGGCCTTAGAGGCTCTCAAAATACCTTAGAAAAGATTTCCGTTATGTGAACATTTAAGCATAGCATTAGGAACAAGAATGACTAAACCATGACAGTCCATATGACATCAGGATTATTCAGGTAGCACCTCTTATCCTCATTCTTGGTCTTCCATGCTATCATCCAGTATTTTATAGCCTCTCACATTTCACAATTGAAAACAGTTGAAAATTGGCCAAGTAAACTCAAAGAGTGTAGCAAAGGTCATTAATGAGGAAGAATACACAATCCAGGAGACCTTGAAGCAGTTTGCTTTTGTCTGGGCCTATTGGGAAAAATAAGAGTTGCCACCTCCTTTCATTTCCCTGCTGCTGAATTAATTGAGGGCAAACTACTTCTGCAATTTGAACTCTGTTTCTAGCGATTAAAGTAAGCTGGGAATAAAAGAGAAAAGAGGAAAGATGACAGAGAAATTGGGACATTTTAAAAAAGTAGGATAACAAGATTTATTGGGACTGTCTATATGAAATGAGGACTGTTGGAAGGTATGGCATCAACTGGGCAACAAGCCCACCAGGGACTTCTGAGGCAAGGAAATAGGAATTTGCTGAGGCCATGATGGAAAGAAGCACAGATTTTTGCTGTGGTTTTTGACCTGATTTATTTATTTGGGAGTCACAGTCATGGATGGAATTCAGAGAAAACCAAACCCACTTAAACCCCCAGATTAAAAGAAATATTCTGAATGACAGTGGCAGCAAAAGTAACTTATGTTCAGTACTAGGAATAGAGACAAATTAGAAAATAGAGAGAATGGTACCTGAACTTGTGCAATTTGGCTGTAAAGAATAAATTGAAGCAGACTGAGTTAGGCAACAACAGTGTGTGGTTAAAAAGTTTGAAGAAAACTGGAAGTGTATTAAACATTTCTGGAATGTTCAACAAAATACAATGATTTATAATCAAATTCCTTCTGGAAATATCTTTTCTTGGGTATTATTTAGTATTTTATATCAGTTGGACTTCCTTCCCTGTCCCTAACCAGAGCTAAAGGGAGAACGTGGATCTGGGACATAGGCCCAGAACAAGCCCCATCTGGGCTCACTTAACCCCTGGACTGGGATACTTGTGAAAGGAATCTTTCATACCAGCAAAAAGAAGCAGATGAGTACTCTGACCTAGGCTGACAAATGGATTTCTTTTTGTGACAAAAAGTAGAATTACACCAGGGGGACAAGAGAACAGGAGTGCTCTGCAAAAGCCCCTCTTCCTGCCAGTGCTCTCTACCCTCCATTCTGCTATAAAAGACTTGTTAGAAAAAGATTGTAGTTTAATGCTGCAAGATAATGCAGTATAAAATGTGGGCTAAGACAGAACAGCCAATTGTGCTGCTTCCACCCACAGTGCAAGGTGCATAAAGAACCATGACCAAAAGTATTATTTCAGCACCTGAGGTGTAAAATTCCACAAACTTCTCTTCTTCTTCCCTTAAAGTAAAAATACAGGAATAATAAATCAGGAACTAACCATTTCAGGACACTGAAAAACTACCACCAGAGGCAACCACTTCACTCCGCCTAAAGATAGGGCTGGCCCCAGTCCAAAGCCTTGGAAGGCTCATGAAGTGTATTTAACAAGACAACATAAGTACATGCCTGTGTGAGGTTTTGAAAGTCACAAATAATAGTTCTCAAATAATCAGGGAGATTGAAACTTAGCTCTATTTTTTTTTTTTAAAAAAAGTATCCTAATACATTTTTAAAAAGAGCCAGACTGGTTTCAGTGTTGGGCAAGAACTCCAGAAAACCATGGTTTAAATCCCTGTTCAACCATGGAAACCCACTGGGTGACCTTGGGTGAGTCACACACTCTCAGCCTTAGAAGAAGGAAATGGCAAACCTCCTTTGAATAGACCTTGTCAAGAACACCCAATGAGAGGTTTATCCTAAGTTGAAATTGATTTGAAGGTGTATAACAATAACAAATGCATCACTGAATGCAAGAAACGAAACAGATTAACTGAGTACATAGCTAGATATCCATTCAGTTGCTTATTGCCTCCTTCATCATGACTGATAGTTAAATATGTGCACTCAAATTCTTTGGAAAGCAATGCATTTGATGTTATTTAAGGCAAAAGGACATTTCTTTCACTGGTAATCCTGTGAAAGAATGTTCACACATGCAGGTAGTCACAGGCATGTCTGAAGCAACTCCTACGGTGTTGTACGAGGTACACTTATACATTTCCAGTAACAATTTTCTTGTCTTATATATTTGAGAAATATACAAAGATTTAAGAGAAAAAAAGACTCACCCAAGATAATGTGGGAATAGCGTATGTGTTGCCTCGAACCACTCTCCGGTCATACATGAGGTTCCCATAGCGAACAGAGCCTTCTTCACTATAATACATAATATTAAGGGGAATAGATTAGTGGAATTTATAATGCTGCTAATCATGTTTTACTAGAGAGAGCCATCAAAGAACAAAATACCATGACTGAATGTCCTGAATATTATCAGAGAAAACATCACTTACAAATATAAACAAAAGAACACAGGAAGCAGATTCAATTGCTCTCTGGGGGTACTGGAAGCCACCAAAATGGCCCTGGGAAACCCCACATAGCCTGTGGGTTTCACTTTTCCCATCCCTGATCAAGATTGTTATTATCTTCTTTGGCTACATCTTTCCAAAATGTCAGGCAACATCTGTTGCACGACTAATCCTTTGTTTCACTGTATATAGTAAAAACTGGACCCAAGACCTTCTACATGATAAGCATCAGTGATGTAATGGAACCAGGGCTTGCTGGTTCAAAGTATGGGACTTTATGATTAGCAGGGACAATTACCTCATCTTCCACTTCCCTGGATCTTCTGTACCCTCTGGGTTTAGTTGCATTTCTCACACTAGCTGGTATGCATGAGTGGAGTGCTATAGCAATAACATATTGTTGTAAAGTATCTCTGTTGTAATGCAAAGTATTTTGTGGTTGGGAGGGAAAGAATATTCAAGAATATTTGAAAAATGGTTGAAAAACATATTTCTTGAGTATTGGGAACCCTGACAAGGAGAATCCTGAACTGGTGAAAATCTTTTGGGCAAAATTCTGGGCAAAATTCACAACAATGTTTTTTGCAGAAAACTACTGTTTCTGGGGGGGAAAAGACAGAAAATATTGTTTTCTGTGCAAAAAGTATAATTTTCATTTGGAATAAAACTTCCAACTACAGCAATTTTGGCATAGGAAAGAGAATTCACAGTGCATAAATATTATTATTATTATTATTATTATTATTATTATTATTATTATTATTATTATTATTTTCTATGCAAAAATGTTGGTGTGTGTGTATGTGCAAAAATAAAAAAAATAAAAAAAATACAGCATTCAAATTTTGTGCAGAATACATCCTGATCCGCAAATAGCCTTCAAATACTGTCTCACAGTGAGAAGAAAATTGCTAAAAATTACTCATTACTTTCTTGAAGAGCGAAATTAGTAAAGAATTATGTCCCTGCTTTGGGATTATTTGGTCTAGATTGGACAATCAAGACACATTAAGTTTACAAAAGACCAGCCCCTGGGAAGATGAAAACTGAATCAGCACAGCTACCTGTATTTTTAGACATTTTTTAAAGATTTTTTTTAATTAAAAAAATACATCAGTATTAAAAATAAAGTCAGCTAACTTATACATAATGACATTGGTTTGTAATAAGATTCACAAATGTCTTCTTATATTGTTTTTAACTATCAATGGAAGAAAAAGAAACAGCAAAAGGAAAAAAAGAAAAGAAAAAAAAGCATACCAGTAGTTATTAACAACACCAAACATTTTATAAATAAGTTAACTTCTTTTTGTTTGAACCTAACCTCGTCTTGAAAAAGTCAGAAAAATGCAAATGTATGTAAACTTCCTTTTAGTATGTTCTTTATCTTTGTTCTCTCTGTGAGAATTGAACTTATTCCTCCTTATTTACATATTTTCAAATCTGTTACATTAATAGCAAACATACTTATACAATTTTACTCTTATTCTCCTAGCAAAATTGCTAGTTTGTCAAATACCTCTATATCACAACAAGATGTTATCCACACCATGATTTAGAATGACTCCTCTCATTTTGATCTTCCTGATATATGTTTAAGTATATTTAATTTATTCAGTCATTACTTTACTCAATTTTTGATGGAGGAATTTCATTACCGGATCCCATTCTTTCAATATTTTGTCTGATTTCCTATTAGTTTTTTAAGTAAGCAGATCATTTTCTTTCATCTCCAGTACTTTAAACATCCATTGTTCTGATATGGAAATTTCTGTTAATTTCCAAGATTTTGCCAGCACTAATCTAGCAGCAGGGATTAGATATAGTAAAATTCTCCAGTATTTTTTGACAATTATTGGATCAATATTCTGAGTCATATTTAATACGAAAAATTCTGGCAAGAGAGGGATTTGAAAGCCAAATATTTCAGTTAAGACTATACATAACTGCGCCCAAAATTTATTAATTTTTTGACAACTCCACCACATATATATGAAGGTTCCCATTTTCTCTTGGCATTTCCAGCATTTATTCTGACACGTGTTATACATTTTATCAAGTTTAGAAGGCATTAAATACCATTTATAAAACATCTTGATATAATTTTTATATTTTGAGACTTTCATTGGGAGCATTCCCAATGAAGTTGCTGGGGACTGTCATGTGAGCACTTGTACTTCAAAACTGACCATTATAGCATTGCTAAGCAGTGCTAAGAAAGTTATTTTAAAGAAGAATGATGACACTTAAATGCAGATATTATTCATGATTGAACAGTGTTGGGATGATGCTCTGGGACCTAGAGCATAATCCTACCACTGCTCAGTTATGGCTGCTTTCAGCATGTCATTGTTCTCCACCTTTTCCTTCATAGGGTTATCCCACCTTCCCCAGTCTTGGGCCTCAAAACAGCTTACAAATATTAAAACTGGTAGAAATAAAAATTAACATCATTCTAAAACACTCAAAAGTTAAAGTATAATGATACTATTAATGAAAAGCCATTTAAAAGCATATCTATTATCATTATGACATTATATCATTTTATTCATTTTTCTTAAAGGTACATTTACAAGCTTTCTCCTAAGCACATGCTGTTTTACCAAGATATAATGACTTCCCAATGGTTACACTTACTGGGAATATAAAAGATGATTACATCAATTATACTAAATCTAGTTGCTAATCCCAGCTACATGAGACTAATTAAATCAATGGGATTTACACAAACACTGATTTACCATTTAGCAATTGATTCTATGTAGTTGAGACTACCGATAATATTTAAGATTTGTTAACAATGAAACTCATTCAGAAGTAAAAGGTTGCCTGAGAAATCTTCCTTTAAAGCAAGTCTTAACAGGTGGCAAACGAAACAGTAAAGGAAACTGGTTCTAGGATGGAAGCTTCTTAAATCAATTTATCCTGGGTTTGCTCTCCCTGTCAGTTATTAAAGAAAACATTTTATGGCAATATAATGAGGAAAGAACCTTACAAAGGGAGTGAGGATATATTAATTTCTTGTTTGCTTCTCAAAGAAGATACCGGTAGTTGTATTTGTCTAGCAAGTAGCCTTCATGTGTTTCTGTGTGTTATGTACCAGTATCTCAAAGGCCGAACTTGGCAAAGTGAGAGCTGTTGTACTGGTATAAGCCTGGTGCCCAGTCATTTTCTTATGAAATTCATCCTTCTTGCTTCAAGATCCCCACATGTCTAGATGTACCTCAACACTGAGGGCAATTTTTGTACTAAAGCTGATAGAAGCTGGTGTCATGTAGAAAAGTACCTCACCGAATCTTGCGGTCACATTGGCCACAGTACCCATGCTGTCTGGGAGCTTCTGGGAACTGTAGTTAAAAAAAAATTTCCCAAGCTTTGCAAGATGGAATGGATGCAAGCCTTTGGTAACCTGCATTTTCAACAGACGATGGAATGGCAAAATTACCTTTATTGGTGATAGCGGATAGAATATGCCGGCCAGTACAGGCACATGCCATGTTGGTTGGGGAATTCTGAGATTTGTCAAAAATAGTAACTTTTCCAAGCTTGAGTTTCAAAATCATTTGGATTTATCCATGGATAGATAGGCAAAAGACTGGAAAAAATGGAGATAATTACTTTGTAAGAGGGTGGGTTTTGAATCAATATGTTTTGCATTGGTTTGACTTTTTCAGTCAGTGTCTCCACTTATTGTGCTGGTGGAAGTCTACTGTTGTTGTGCTGTGTGTCTTAGCTGTTGTTTGGCTTAAGGGTAAATGGATCACACTGTCTACAAGTCAGTGCAGTAACTCAATGGAATAACAAAGGGAAGATTTGAAAAATTCAACAGTAGCAGTTATAACTGTGTATAGATCTTTGAAATAGTTAGTCTTGCTTACGACAGGAAAAGACAGAGATACAATCCCTTGTGGTGGTATTTACTTTCATTGTAGAAAAGAAGACATATTTGTTATATATACTGTGAAGAAGAAATAAGACAGTGACATGCATTATTGCTTTCTACTATTTACCATCTTTTGTAAAACAGCCAACAGTTCACAGGGTAACATTCAGCCAAAAATGGAAACAATGGTCTGGATCCAATTTGTTACTCCTGCCAAGACTAGACTCATTGAATCAATTTTGACTGGTGATCAACATATAGCTAAATCCTCTTGGCTCAATGGGTCTACTCTAACAACAGGATTCAGCCAATAAGCCAGTATTGAGAGCTTGAGTACAAAAATGTGTACATTGTTGCCTCCCCTCCCCTCCTTTTAGCTGTAGCATATGAAGAAAGGGAGTTATGCTGGAACAAGCACTGCAGTAGGGAGGCACACTTAATGTTCAAGTGAACACAGGGGACATAAGTGAAAAACAAAAGGACTGAAGCCAGGACTATTATAGTTTGTCATTATGACTCACTTCTCATTGCCTAATGTGGATTCTCGGTACCGTTTCCGTTTCCTGACAGGCACAACTCGGGGTCGACTGCTATAGGAGTATATTCCAGGAGGTGGGGTAGGACCTTCGTGGTTGAGAATCACTGTGGTCATGTTGGATCTTAGTCACGTTGGATTCCAATAGACTTAGCAGAGTCTTAGTGGCATTGAAGAACAATCCTCCCTGTCAACAGTTGCTATGGGCTGTGGAATTCCATCCTGTTGCCAAGGTAAACGGATCCTGGGCTGACCAGTTCTCCTGCTCAGGTGGAATTCTGTCTCTATTCTTAAGCCTGAAGTTTCTTTTCTGAATTTTACAAAGAGCTGGTGGGGGATTCCTTTTTCAAGCATGCCTTAATTGAATCCAGTAAATTGCAGTGGGGGGAAACAACAAAAGATATTTGATGCCTAAAGTGGACAAAACAACAGGGGTTTTCATATCAGGCTGACCCAAATCATTTTGATGCCTGAGGCAAAATGCTGGATGGTGTCACTCAACCAAGGAAAGGCATTATGCAGCACCAATAGACAGTCAAGTTATTTGGGCTGCTGAGGCGGAAACCTAAATGTTCATCTTCTCATCTCAATCAGAAAAAAAAGGGCCAATTCCAAGGTACATAACAAATTGCTGCCTTTTCCCAACACCAAAAACCTGGTACTTGAGAGAAATGGTTCATTCTGTTGTTGTTATGTGTTTTCAAGTCATTTCTGACTTATGGTGGCTCTAAGGTGAATGTATCATGAGTTTTTCTTGGCAAGATTTGTTCAGAGGGAGGTTGCCATGGCCTTGCTCTGAGATTTGTGGCCTCTCCGCCCTACACTGTTCTAGTGCTATTATTCCACTTTCTTTTTCCCCCTCCATTTTTATTAAATTTCCAACCTATAAAATACAGGATATATCTCTGTTGTGGACATATCCCTCCCCCCCACCCCACATTTCCTTGTATTTGTTTTTCCCCAGCTGACTTTATCTTATTTGCTTTTTCCCTAACATAAAAAAATACATCTTATTTACTCTTTATTTGTCTGTCATCATCACATAAGTTTATATTTTGAGCCAGTCCATTACCCCTTTCCATTCCTTTTCAAAGTTTTGGATAGGTTTGTTTTTCAATGAATTTGCTAATTTTTCAATCTCTATCATATGCAAAACCTTTAATGTCCATTCTTCCAAACTTATATCTATCTTGTCTTTCTAGTATTGAGCATATGTCAATCTTGCTGCAGTAATCAAATACAACAATACCTTCTGGTGTCTTCTAATCTTCCTATTTTGACCTATCATATTTAACAAATAAAATTCTGGTGTCATTTCAAAATCAACTTTACATATTTTTTTGAATTTCATCATGTATTCTATTCCAACCTTTGAGGGCCCTCCCTAAACTGCAAACCTCAGGATTCCGTAGGATGTTGAAAGTGGAATCGTAGTGCTATAATAGGCTAGTGCAGAAATGGCCTCAGACAGAGAGGCAAAGGAAAAGACATGGGGTGCAGCATTGAGCAGGAGACGTTAACGTCTGCCTGTAGATGCAAAGGGAGTCACAGGGATGAAAAGTTTGAGAACCACTGAGCTATGGCACAATAGCAAAATCCATAAATAACATTGCACACAGGACAGGAAACTCAAGATTAGTTTAATTAGATAGAGTTTTAGCTTGTGTGGGGATGATGAAAGTTGTAGTCTAACAACTTCTGGCCACATGTTCTTCATCTCCACTGGCTCACAACAAATGCGCACTATTTATAAGAGTAGCCTCTTTTAAAAATATATGTTTCTGTTTGTTGTTTGTAAAGATTCCTTTCCAAAACTGTTCTAATTTTTTAAAAACAGCTTTGATTCTTTCATTGGCTATGCATGATCACTGGGAAAAAAAGACTATGCAAATTTTATTCTTTCACTGTCAACTACGTATGATATAAGAGGCAGATGGTAAATAATCATAGGTATCACAATTTTTGTTAGGATAACTTCTGAGGATTCTACCACAAGGTGTCACTGCAATCCTTGTGAGCAACTCTGTGTGTATTTTCCCAGTACTTGCTTAAAATACATAAAAATACATAAAGTCAAAATTTTTAAAATACTTAAAAATACTATTTAAAAACCTATATTTGGGGAGAAACCCTAGAATTCCACAGGATGTTGAAAGTGAAATAATAGCACTATAGGCCCACAGATTAATGCAGAAATGAGAGACAAAGGAGTCAGGAATCAGCAGTTGAGATTGTACATTGTGTAGAAAAAATCTCTCCTACTATAAATCTCTACTACCATACATATGGGAAGCTGTTCCCCAGCCTGTCTGCCTCCTTCCATCCACAATAAAAGCCAATACACTGCCAGGCTCAGCCCCATCTCCCCAGCTGCCAATTAGCCATGAGGTGTGCCTGGCTATATTTAGGTTGCTCTTGAGATGGAACGGAAAAAGAAGAAATGCTGCCTCCAGTGTAAAGTTGCTATTTCCTTCCTCCCCGCCCAAGTGCAGTCAGAAGAAGCCCACAGTCAATCAGTGGCTGGGAGAGAGCTGTGCCCAGCAGCCCCTCAAGTTGTTTTTCTATGGTAGAGGAAGGAGGGAATAGATAGCTTCTTCAGCAAAATATGCATACATGAGTGTAACCTTTAGTTATACTTTCTTTTTTATTAGGTATTTTATAAAAATACTTACAAACCAAATAAAATGAAAGAAAAGCAAGGCAATGGCAACAAATTACAACCACAAATAAGTATACATCAATCAAAAAAGTAAACAAGAAATACTACTATATACCATACAGTATAATCTATATAGGCATCACCTGCTTATCTGATGGGTTACGAACCAAAGCACTGTCAGAAAGTGGAACTGATTGAAACACAGAACCCAGTCTTTCATCAGTTCTTCTCTTCTTGCCTTCTTCCCTCCAACAATTTTAACCAGTCCTCTTTCATTGAGATCTTTGTGTCTTTCCACTTCTGTGCATATAGTAATTATGTGAGGTGGTCATAATCATAGTAATCATTTCTGCCATACTTCTTGAGCTGATCCCCCAGTAGTCCCAGCAAATACATTTGCAGAATCAGTCAGTCCTCAGCTTCAAAAATTTTACACATCATAAAATGTATTTGATTCCAGAATGTTTTGGTGTTCTCACAAGTCCACCAGAAGTGGTAAAAAGTTTCTATTTGTAGCTCACATTTCTAAAATTTCTTAGCAACTTCTATTACATTCTGGATAATTCTTCTGGTTTGAAATACCATCGATGCATCATCTTACAAAAATTCCCTTTAAGATAGTAACACAAAGTAATGCCCACATATGGCACCAACAGTTATGCCCATATATGCCACCAACAGAATGCTGGCTAGTGAAACAGACTGGGTGGATCTGATCCACCTTTTCCTAGTATTGAAGAAGAAGTGGGCTCTCTCAGGGAAGGAGATCAATGAAAGCATCTTGCTCAAGCACTCCTCTCCCCAAAACTCCATAATTCAGATGTACACATCTGCACATGATTGTGTGGGAGCTGCAGAAATCAGGTCCCAAAATATATTAATTAAATATAGAAAAAGCAGGGGATTCATTTGTACATATGAGCAAAGCAATTGCATTCATGTTTTGCTAGTGGGCTTTCCACAGACACCTGAGTGGCCACTGTATGAACAGAATGATGGACAAGAGGTTTTTGGTCTGATCCAACAGGGCTTTTCTTTTTTTAAGGTCAGATGTCAGGACCAACAAACAAGTCTGGATGAAAGGGCAAAGCAGGAGGCAGGAACAAGCCAGAAGGACCAAAGGACAGCAGAGAATATAGTCACCCATCCAAGATTATCTTCAGCAAATATATTTTTTAAAATGTTTAAATTTATAACCTAAGTGTCATGCCTTGTTTCCAGACTCTGAGTGAGTCTGAAACAGGGGGCATGCTAGGATCTACTGTACAGGAAGAGGTTACAGTGCCACAAACAGAACAGGATGCAGTGACAGCTCCAGCAGAGTCCTGCCCTTTCACACATAGAAGAGCACTTACCTGTACTCACTGTAGCAGAGCATAGGCAGCAAAGAGAGAGCCAGCGTTTCTCTCTCAGAATTTATAATCAGCAACAGTTAATCACGCCACAGGTGCGCTAGGCTTCAGACCTATATAGCTGATGTCTTTCTCCTGCAGTTGTTGTCAGGGCTTATCTGACCTTCTATCCTGCTGGATATCTTGATAGTGCTTAGACTCTGAGTGAGTCTGAAACAGGGGGCTCAGATGAATGCTCAGACTGACCTTGCACACTCCTTGCCTTGGAACCCTGTGGACTTTATTTATGACTCTGGCTTACTGCCTGGAAGTAAGTAACCTGTCCTGGGACTGAGATGGGACGCTTAGAACAAAAACAGAGTAGAAAGGAAAGATCAAATATATTAAGAACAAAAATCCACTCCCAGGAAAGCACTCAGCCAGAATCCTGAATGGCATGTTGGAAGCTCTGATGGGGATGAAGTGAGTCATTGATGTAATCAATAAAAAGAAGCCTTTTTTTTTTCAAAGTTGTCTTGCGTGACGGATCCTTTTATCACCCTCTCATTGTGTGCAAGCTTTTCCTTTAGCCATCCTTTTCCTTTTGTACTATCTTTCAATGGAAAAATGATCTGTTTTCTAATTGGTAGCAATTTCCCATCTTGCATTTATGAGAAGAAAGTTAATGAGGTCCTTGTGGTTCAACTGTTTACATTGTGAGTCATATATTGAGAGCAACTGAAGAGTAGGAAAAGGATCAGCTGTTTGCTTTGTAATAGCACTGATGGTTTTCAAAACCTCAGACCAAAATTGGGCCACAACAGGGCAGAATAACCATGTAAGTAGGTAGGTGCCCCTCCAACAGTTGCATGATACGGTTTTCGTGATGTGAGTCAATTGAACAGGTTGTAAAATACCAGCTATGAATCAATTTGAGGGCGCATTCATTAAATTTAGTTGAGTGGGATTTGTATGGGAATGATGTCCAAATTTTCAGCCAATTCACATCCAGGTCAGCTTCCTAGCCTGGTTTACTATTAAGACCTCTGCCATAGGTCTCATCAGTTAGGCATTTACTAATTTGTGATGCCAACCCTTTCAGAGGCAAGTCCTTTCAGATACATATATTTTCAAAGTTCCCCTGTATGGGTGAGTCTGACAGTGAAATTAAGTATTTGATACAAGGGGGTCGCAGGGGATAATATCTGTATCAATTCATCTCATGATTTTGGCCTAGAGTTGTGAAATAGGTCATGAATAGTAGACTATTCTTTGTCCTTCCAGTCTCTGAATTGGGAAAATTTGTCAGCGCTATAGACATTTGGATGTAGAAGAAAAGGTCTGATTGTGCCTTGTCCATCTCCAATGAGATCTTCATGAAATTTTGAAGAGTAAGAGTTGCACATTACTTTGTTTCCTTCACTGCTTCACTTTTATGTATTGAATGGAGGTATCATTGTATGTGCAGGGTCCCCCCCCCGTCTTCTTTCACTTCTCTGGCTTTATCCTTTCATTCCTTTCAGGGGTTGTCTCTCCAATTCCTCATGAGAAAGCAGAGTACAACTGTATCTTGGAAGCAAGTCACTTTAATTTGCCTGTGCAGGAAATAAGCACGGTCTAGAGCAGGTTGTACCCATGCAGAACAGCAGATATGAATCAGAAAACACACCACTGCAACCACAGTTGTCTGGCTTGAAGCCCATGGAAAGAGCAGAGGAAAGCCTTGAGATTGATGGGCAGATCAGAACTTAAGAACCATTAGCCTAGAGGGCAGTCACTGTTGGTAGAGGCAAAGAGCAAGTCCATGACACTGGAAGCTTGTATGAGAAATTGGAACTGGACACCTAAAGGGTTTCCAAAACAAGCAAGCAAGCAAACCAAAACCACAGTTTGGAAATTCTACTTTTTGGCCTACAATTCCTAGAACTCCTGGCAGGACATTATAGCAGTTGTAGTCCCCAAAGTAACTTGTTCAGCTGCTGACAAACACAGCCTTGTCTGACAATGTCACTGAAGATAAAGAACCTCTGGCTTCTGAGGTGGTGTGAAAGATAAAATCTGATGGCAACAAAAGAATTCAGAGAAAACCCAGAAAGCTGAAACCAAGCTTGGTTTTTAGCTTCCTGCTGTAATGTTTTATTTCATAGGAAGCTGTAGCTGCTTTCTTGGATGAAGTTGATCCTCTTGCTTATCCTACCTATCACCTGTCATTTCTGATTTATGGCAACTGTAAGATGAACCTATCTCACTTTTTCTTTTTTTGCAAGATTTGTTCAGAGGGAGTTTGCCTTTGCCTTCCTCTGAGGCTCAGAGAATGTGACTTGCCCAAGGTCACCCAGTGCCTGAGTGGAGATTTGAATCCTAGTCCTCAGAAGCCTTTAATAAATAAATATTTCAAAGTTTAAATCTAAATTTAAATATTTAAATGTTGAGTTAACTCTTGGGTGTCCCTGGCAACAAATTATATTTACAGGAGGTCCCCGGTAAAGGAAAGGATAAGAACCCCTGCTTTAACTTGAACAAGGGATGTAGGCTTCAGTAATGAGAGTTAAGCATGCATGAACATCTGCTACGGATACTCTGACCTGGCTTAATGTATCTTATGACATCATCATCTGGACTGCTAGTCATTATACAACATGAAAAGAGCTGGACTGGAGCTTTTGCCTTTAGCAGCAGTATCAATAACTGGAAGATTTAATTATGACGTTAGTGTATGCAGAACTTTTGAGAGTTCAGCAACTGTAAAAGGAGACTGGATCATTATCCACTAGGTCCAGGATAGGGAATGTGTGCTCTACCAGATGTTGTTTATAGCTGTAGCCCAACAACATCTGGAGGACTTCATATTTCCCATCCTTGCATGAGACAACTAGATTCTAGACAACTAGAATCTTGCTACTGCATGGAGTGGGTTATAAAAACCAGTGGATCTAACTTCTGCATAGATCTCTTTGTTTTTTAAATATTTTTTCTGTGTAGCACTTGATCCTTGTAAGTGCTTTGCTTAATGAGAATGAAGATGATTATCAAAGGCAACGAATCTCTCATGCGGTTAAAAAAATAAAAGTGGGAAAGTAGACTGGCTCTCTTCATCATCCTCACTCAATCTTTAAAAAGGACCTGGGAGATTATTTCATAGATTGGGGTAGGAATCATGTACTCCATCAGATGGATTGCAACTTCCAGTATTCCTCATCATTGACTATGCTGACTGAGGCTTGTAGTATAATACTATCTGGAAGTCTGCAGAATTCGCACCCCCCTATCTTAGACACAAAAGACTAGAATGGAAGAATACCCAAGGCCTGAATCCTGTTGTTAGTTTCAACTAGAGTAAAACCACTGAATCAGTGAGATTTATATAAACGTCATCTTACCATCTGATCCAGATGGTTTTTATGTGATCCAGAAAAAGGAAATCTTCTGTTCTCATTTTATCACCTGCCCAACCCCAAAATAGGTATTTGTTCAGTAAAAAAGATGTTTATGCTCACTGATCCAAAAGACAACATTAACTAATCTGCAAAAACATTTTGCAGGAAAACAGATAAACCAAAAGCAGGTACCATATTTTTTCAACTGAAACCGTTTTGTTAGACTGAGATTTATTTCAGCTGGAAACAACTTCTGAAAAAGAAGTGGTGGAAACAGTTTTGCTTGAGTAATGCAGAACCAAACAAAGCAGGATAACCACATATGTTTTAACAGTTTGCTTTGTTGTAGGACTGAGATGAGCTAAAGCATCTTTCCCTAATTTGTCACTTTACAGGTATCTTGTAATACTATCTCCATCATCTTCCATCAGCAGAGCTGTGTTTGCTAGAGATGATGAGGTTTGTAGTCCAACATATACTAAGGTCAATATGCTGCGGAAACCTGGGTTAGAGGCAGCTATGACATCTTCACATCTTCAGCTTATGTATAGGTATTAAAGTAGAGATACTGCTTTCTATAGGTACTGCAGTCCTCTCTAGATTTTCAAGTGGAAAGCAATAAATCACATCTTGTAGGATGTCTTAAGAACAAGACAGAGAAAGCTACTAGTCTTTTTGCTTAGCTTTGAAAAGTGTCTTTTTAAAAATTCACAGAAATTCACAAACATAGATATGTACATTATGTACAAAATATACATATTTATAAATGAGCAATACACATTCCATATTCCATTAGAAAATGTCATTAAAAATGAGCTTATATTAGGGGCAGTCAAAGACTTGCTTTCACATCATCTGTATGCAGTGTCCTTTTGTGTTAAAACAGAACACATGAACTTAAACATAGGATTCCTTTGCACACTGGATGTAGTCAAAGGCTGGCTGACTGCACCGTCGTATCAGATATTCTTGTTTGCTCTTTTGATAAGAACCAGACATGGTCCTGAGACGGTAGACTTGAGGAGTGAGTGGTAAATTTGCCCGGGGATGTATTCCAATGACAACATCAACAGCTGGCAGATTGTCCTTAGGATCATTGATCACAGAAAGCCTGTCACTTAAAAAGTCCTTATATACTCTATTTGCAACCTCTCTGTCAAGCCTTGAACGTTGAGGTTCAACATCTGGAGACAATGTGTTGGGTCTCATATCTTGAACTGTTAAGCTACTGTATGAAGGAAGTCTAGCAACTGTACAGTTTTTGGTTGCCTCTTCATAGGATGGAGGCTTTCCAGGATTTCTCTGATCTACAAGTTGAAACACCTCTTCTGCTGACAAGAAACGTGGCCTCTGTTGACACCCCAGAGATGCCCCTGGCTTGCCCTTATCAACATTTGTTGCTTGGACTGTTCGGCAGGAAAGGTGTCTCTCTTTCTTGGACTCCTTCTTGAAACTGTTCCTTTGAAAGTCACTCAGACTGCAATGTTGTGCTTTTGTTACCATTTTCTTGCGGGTTGCTACTGAAAATGATGCTGAATGTTTCTTCAGCTCTCTGGTATATGTGTCACTTCCTTCTGAACTCTTAGTAGAAAAGGACTGTGGCCGAATCAAGGTATTATTCCTGAAGACTGAAGGTGATGTCAGAGGTGAGCTGGTGAAGACAGAATTATCTGAGGTTGAGGTGAGGCTGTCCAGTGAACTGCTGGAGGATGTTCTGGGTAAGGAATCACTTGACAATTTTGACTGCAAACTAGATTTTATTGTTAGGTTTGGTGGCTTTTTGGTCCTATAGAGGCCTGAAAGAGAAGGTTCTCCTACCATGTTCATTCTCAGACTTTGATACTTTAGTCCCAGTTCCTCTTGCTGAATGACATTCTCCTCACTTTTGGTTAGTTTCTGGCTGCTCACACAGCTTTCTTGAGAGCCCCTAGAAGAGAACATGTCTGGTTCAGAGAACCTTCTGTCCATTTTGCTTATAGATAGTTTAAAACGGGTCAGTGAAGAGACAGTTGAAGTCTGCTCTAGTGGTTGCTTGGGATAGAGCTCTGTACTGCTGAGCCTACTATCTGTTGTATTGGCTTTTGGTAGATTGTTGGGCTGGAGATCACTGGAGCTGCAGTCTCCCTCAGGGTCTGTGCTCTCATAGGCAGAATCATGCCGGTGGCTGGTAGACAGCATTTCTGGAGAAAAGAAAGAAAATGTACTGTTTATATGGGACAGTGGGACGCAGGCTTTATAGTTCAGCTAATTTCATTATTACATATAAATGGCAAAGAATGAGCGTTATGACCTCTACATTCAAACTACTTTTCAAAAATATGATACAAATCTTGGCATATCTGCAATATGTCTAAAACATATCTACTATGTAATTCTATAGTTGTTTAATTCCCAAAGGGGGAAAATATAAATCAGTTCACAACATACAGATTTTTCTAAAACTGGGGAATTCATGACTGAGTTTACATTTTACTAATGTTTACATGGTTTACCTCCTCCCACAATATCAAAGAATTCTAGAAGTCTTTCACCATAAAATCCCACATTCTTATCTGATAAGGAGTCAATTGTCCTGTAGTCCTCAACATTATTTTTCACATGCATCTATTTTTGGTGATGTTTCTTGTGTATCTAGGGTTTTTTTTTTGGGGGGGGGTTCCTTTTACCTTCTTGGATATCAAAAAGTTCTGTTACAAAGCTGCACTAGCAGGCAGAGATTCCCAAAACATAGTATCTACCCTTTCTGCTTCTGTGTCACTCTGAGACAGCAACTTCAGTAGTGTGTTAATCTCAATCTCCCACGTGAACCTCTAAGAAATGGTTGTTTTAACATTAGAAAACAACTCCACTTTGTGGTTTTTCTGTTATCTCTAGTCACTTCCTTTGCAGTTCAAACATGACTAAATAAACCAGCAATAATATAAGATTGAATCAAGCCTTTTAGTGTAGCACGCTCAAAGAAGTCATAGTACATTCTGAGAAACATGATTAATCACACAATGTTCTAAGCAAACACTTAGAAAGCCCTGACGACAAAATAGTACCTGAATATGTTAGAGTACCTGATTTGTCCAGGGAATCATCAGCTGGATTACTGAATAGTGAACAGATTTCTTCTCCAAATATATCAGAACAATTGTCAATGAGGAATTCCACCAGTGTCTTCACCTATGCAAATCAATCAAGAATATTTGTTATTCAGCCATTTATCTGGAGTTAGCTTGCAATTAACACTGTTATTTGTATAGATCTTTTATATATGACTTATTT
This sequence comes from Ctenosaura bakeri, assembly GCA_948474755.1. Lineage (NCBI taxonomy): Eukaryota > Metazoa > Chordata > Lepidosauria > Squamata > Iguanidae > Ctenosaura > Ctenosaura bakeri. The sequence goes on from CAOLHI010004559.1 coordinate 32,506, forward strand.
TTGGTTAAACAAAACAACACAGGCATCAACAGCACTGACTATACTTTCAGCTTCAATTCTGCACAGTCCAGTGTAGTCTAGTGATCCTGCATGTGGAATTATGCTACAGTGGGCAATTCACCAACCCTCGGACTAACCACAGAGTCACTGCAAACCTCTTCTCTGTCTATGGCCATTCTATGCCTGGTGAGAGTGATGGAAGTACATCCCTGTAGTCAGATGCAAAATGATTACATCCTCTCTTGAGGTCTCCTGGGGTCTTGCAGAGGTCTCAGGAGATGATACAATGAACATTCTGTGCCTGGCTACAATCACTGGAGTATGCCTGTAACAGGATGCTAGCCACAGAAGGTTAACCAAAATGTCCTGTTATATACATGCAGTTCTTTGATTGGGGCTGGAACCTAAACTAGATAAACTAGATTTGTGACTGTGGGTGTGACAGTCATGGCCAACAAGATATAGAACCGGTACTTAAGAATATTTGTTATCAAGTAGTTCTTAGGTATAGGACCCATATAGGATAGGATAATCATTGCCTTTATGGTCTGCCTCTGATCACTTGGAGGACCACAGGTCAGAAAAATTATGTTTTTCACCTATAATTTCCAGAATTCCCCAGGCTGTCTGTTGAGTTGCTAAGGGACTCTGAGAGTTATAATAATAACCATAATAAAAAGTTGTCAAAGAACTTGGAGGTTTATATCTGTTTAGGAGTTATCTTGTCAGGGATCACAACACAGTGCTGGGTCATGTGAAAGCCAGCACTGGGGAGTGACAGAGGCAAAAGTGGGGTGGATCACCCCATCTCTTTCTGCTACCTGTTTACTCTCCTTTTTGCCTCATATCTCATCCTCTTTGCCCTGTGGGCTGATGAGGGAAGAAACAGATTGTACCAAAAGTCTGAATTCATCCCTTGGAGAGGATTTTTGAAATCAGAACTTAAAAGGACACAAGAATTATAACTTCTAATAAAATATGCACGCTTATTTGATAGGTAAGACTCTTTCCTTCTATAGTCACAAAAGGTATTCTTACAAAGCTGCCTTAAGCTAGCTCAGAATATTTGCCTATCTAGCCCAATGTGTCTAATCTGACTGGCAGTAATCTTCAAGGTAGTAGGCACAAGTTTCTTTCCCATGAGCTGATAATTGCCAGGGATTATACCTAGACCCTCTATGTCCCTAGCTCTTCCACTGAACTATCATTCCTCCTTTGATCCTGGTCCATCCCCACCATTAATTGAAACTACTGTGATTCAGAAACCAGTGTTCTCTGGAAATTTTAGATTTAAGGTGTTTTTTTTTTAATGCCACTGGCAAAAGTCACTGAGGCTAAAAATGTTCTTGGGAATGTAGCAACTTTATTGACTAGTGTATTGGTTCCATTTTTAGGGTTTAAATCTTAGGCCAAAGTTCCCAGTGTGAGATAATTTCACAATAAGTCAGTTTGGAGATGTGTTGTAGCAATGGCCTCCTTTCCTTTAGAAGACAAAACAGCTATAGAATGGGGATGGGGGGTGGGTGGGGAAGTGAGAGTAGAAGGAAGCAAAACCAGCCTTACCTTATCTGTCACCTCTTTCCGGGCAGCAAAAGGCAGACTTTGGTCATAATCTGGAGTCAACATGGTTGGTCCAAAACAAATGGCAAGATTGCTAGAATCCATTTTGTTGACTTCTGAGCTTTTGCTAATGTGGTGCAGCACACAAAGCAAATGCTTGAGCAAAAAAAGGTTTGGTCTTGGTAGCTTGCCTGCAACCCTATGAAAACAAAGAAAAATGTCATCTTCAGAAACTTCTGCTTTTTTTAAAAAAAGTTAAGCTTCACATGTACTTGCAACACACAAGACTTCCTCTAAAATGTGGAAATGTTCATTTAAAAGTGGTTAGATAAAATTCCCATTCAAAAGTCCCCAGACATCAGCTGAGTATGTCTAAAACCAAAAGCTCCTGACCAGGGGTCAAGTGATATGATACCTTCTCTTAGTCCCAGCACTATTACAGCTACTTTTGGTGAGGGCAGAGGAGGCCTTCTCTCTCCTCCCATGAGAGGCTAGACTGGCCTCTTCTCTGGTCTTCTTTAGCTGGTAGGCAAAGATCTTTTTATTTAGACAAGTATTTGGCTAAACTTGTTGCTGCAGAAGGGCCTTTTAATAAAGGAGAATACTTTTATGCATATTCTTACATTTTAAGGACTTCTCTTTTAAATTAGCACTGTTTTAATAGGATAGTTTATTTTTAAAAACTCTTTTTTTTTTTACTAGTAACATTGGATTTGGGCTATATTTTGCTGTGAGCTGCCTTGAGTTCTGCATTGGGAGAAAGACAAGAAATTAATGAACTAAATACATATTGTTGGTACTGTAAAACATTATGGCAAAGCCTGCAACATTTCACAGTGAAAACTGGGACATGTGTGCCCAAGCAACATCAGACTGTGGTCAAGAAGGGAAAAATTATCAGTAAGGAAGAACGCATACACTAGGAGAGGTTGCAGCAGTTTGCTTTTGCCAGAGCCCACCAGGAAGGGTGAGATTCTGTCCCGTCCCCTCGTCTCCCTCCTGCTCAGTTAATAGCCCATTTCTGCACTGCACTCTTATAGTGCGATTATTCCACTTTCAGCATTCTATGGAATCCTGCGGTTTGCAGTTTCGGGAGGGGCTGGCCAGAATAATTGAAAGTGGAATAATTGCGCTATAAGAATGTAGTGCGGAAATGGCCATAGAGTGATCTTTTGCACCAACTTCTATGTGTGCTGTATATCACTGAACAAGAAGATACTTTTTTAAGGTGGATCAACTTACTCTTTTATTGCTTGAGTTTTTTCATAATGGTCCATCTTCTCCAGTGCTGTCATCCAGTCATCATAAAGCTCAGACAGTAGGAGTTTATGGGGAATGTTTCTGAGGAAATCCTGCAAGAAAATAAGCTTTACTTTAACATTGAGGTAAAATGTTTTGCTGCTGTATAAACAAAGTTACCTTTTCCTAGTATAAATAAACTGATTGAAGACATTTTGTTGGTTCAGGTGGAGAGGAAACTAGAACCCACTCCCGCTTAATGCACAAAAGCCAGATGGACTGGGTTTTGCCATTTCTTCAGCACTGGTAATGTGAGTGTATCCTGTATCACACCTGAAGGCAGCAAGCTAGCTCAGAAGGCCCAGGGTGACCTGCACAGCACGCAGCTCTCTCCACCAACACCTTGCTGCTGCCTCCCAGCACCTGTCACTTCAGATGACCATCTCAATATGCCTGATCGTAGGGCTGGCCCAGTTGGGGTACCATGGCTACAGCAAGAAACCAAGCAAATGCACAAACACACAGAGAGAGATGCACACACATACCTTAAAAACCACTGCTAACAAATGCACAGAGGCCTTTTCAAAGGCAACTTTCCCTCCAGAGTTTAATTCTTCTTTCAGCTCTTTGCGTAATTTCTCATTGGCAGCCTTCCGGAATATTCCTTCAGTGTGAGGACCTTGCAGGAAGAGTATTGTAAGGATATCCTAAAGATGTAAGAGAACAAAAGAAAAGTGTTATTTGATACATTTCATGTTAGTAAGAAACAGTTGCAGAGAACAAAACACAGTCACTGGTCATGCACTCTACTTTTTAAAGGTGTATCTCACCTTACCAGCACCTATGTTCAATGTAATTTGCAACATAGCATTAAAATACAACAACACAAATCAACAATAAGCAATTGTGGCAAAGGAGAAGAAGCAAGAGAAGTAGATCAGTAGGTAAAATAAGAAAGAAATTGAGTTATGTTAGTGGAGCTAAATTAACAACTAGCCAGGCCAAAAGCTGGTTTAAAAAAGAACTTTGCAGGTGGAATGCAATCAGAGAGAGACTTGTTGGACTTCTTTGTATTTCCTAAATGGGAATGCTAGTTATACATAGTGTTTTTTGTTAGCTGTTTTCTCTCAGAATCCCTCAGATTCTGTGTCTCCTCCTGTCTCTCTATTAGCTTCACCAGATTTTGCTAGAAACATCTTCCCCCGACTCTAAAAATCAGAACAATTGAAGCACTACTATTTCCTTGATATGCAGTATAATTTTTTTGTTTGTTTGAAAGTATCTAGCCCCCAAATAATTTGTCTCTTCTGGAAGAAAGCTTAGCTGTTTGATGATTTTGTATAGCTGAAGCAAGGGGCACCATTGGTACAAAGTGAAAACAGCCCCCGACTGCTTGCTTACCTGTATTGGTTTGGGTATCATATCTTCCTCGTTGCAGACCATTGACAATGGCTGATCAAACAGGGAAGGCTTCAAGTCATGTTCTAGCTGTCCCAGAGTCTCTGATCCAGCGGTGATACGTCTCAGCATAAATGGCCAAGATATTACTTTCTTTCTTTTCTTATTACTCTCTGTTCAACCAAAAAAAAAGGAGGAACAAGTGTTTATTCAGTGAGCAAAACCACAGTGAGATCCATTTTTACCAACTGAATTATATACAGTAGGGGTATGGAACTCCAGAATGGGCCAATTTTGCTTCTGCCCACCCCAAGTGGGCTACGTATGCCTGAAAATTGGCCACCATATGGCCAGAAGTGATTTGGCTTCTATTTTCTGTTTGCAGCCAATTTTTGCTGGTTTGGGGGGGGAGCTTTGTGAAGTTTTCCGTGCAATTTATACCACCAGTGGATTTTTGCCAATTGGGGAAATTCTTTGCCAGCTCTTAGGGGCATTTAGCAGATTTTAGGCAGCACTGGGTTCTGCAAAAAGGCCCCTGAGAGGCTACGCAGAACACATGGTCTGCAAAATCACCTCCCAATATAAAGGAATATTAAACGCTCATAGAAATAATGGTACAAACAGCCAGGCTGTTGAGAGTTGTAGTTCAAAAGGTAACTTTTCCAATCTCTGTAAAGAGCACAGAGATGCAGTCTTGTTTTTGTCAAACTGGAAGTAAGTCCCATCGAGAACAATGGGACTAACTTGTGAGTGGCCAAGTATAAGCTTGTGCTGATTGGTTTCTCTAGAATGCTGTGTAACTGAATTGTTTTTCTGGATGGTCCCCTTTTAACACTGCAGGCACTCTTACTTATTAGCAATTGATAACCATAGAGGAAATGAAACAAATTGACTGAACTTAACCTGATGGGGCTATTTTTGTGTCTGAGAAAGAAGACAGTTTTCCTCTGAAACATACCAGAAATTAATGGTGGCCCAGCATCCCAGAAGTGAGAGGGGGATACATGACCGATAAAGGGGCATGAAAATGATACAACTGTGTGGTGCAAATACACAGCTTGCTGCCCCTTTGCTTTGCCCTAGAATGGCCTGCCAGCCAGACTGGTTGACTAAAGGAGCAGAAAAAAAGGTGGTTTTATGAAAGATTGCCACTAGGAGGCAATCAGGAATGTTGCTATTAAACATAACAAAAATCTTAAGGGGTCACACATCAGCCTGCTGCTACACAATGGCACAGAAAGGGACCAGCATCAGTACCACTGGCGGAGACGGTATCTACCTGCTTAAGCTGATTGCCCATGCCCAGTATCTGATTTTATAAATGATCACTAACAGTAGTTTGGTAAAGATACTTGTGGATTACAGTTCCCAGAACCCCCGTGCCAGCCAACAAAACAGTAGGCTTTGGGCTAGCTGGTGATTCTAGACTCTGTAGTTCTACATCTGTCTATATCTATACCTGATCTATATCATCTCTCTTTTCTAAGTTTCAATTGTTATTTCAAAACAAAGTAGAGTACATGCATCAGTGCAGGATCTGGCACTGACATGAATCAATATTGCCCAATAAAATTAAGGAATCTAGTTTTGACTTTGCAGAATTCCTTGTTCTCATATTTATTAAAGGACATAGTTTGCTTATGAAGCCATACCAGGCAGATGGCACAGCCCATCTTCAGTGTCACAGGGCATGAACAGGTGGCATTTCTTGATGTCAACCTGGAATAAACAATAGACAGTTACCAAAAAGCCACTTAAGATTAATCCATACAGCATTACCATTCAACACATAGCTATAATAAGCTTTCTCCTTAGAAGATAAAAGTGGAAAGAAAGAACACTTCAAGAGAGCACAAGTTCTCTTCAATTGTGATTTTATAACTTCTGCAGGGCACTTAGCTGGTAATGAAGTATTATTAAATACTGATAACAGTGAGTTTGAAATATACACACAATCCTGCTTACTCCTACTGATTTCTACTGAAAATGTCTAATCCCAAAAAACAAACAACCAAACAAAAACCTATCAAAACTCCCAAACTTCCCATCCATCCATGTGTTGGATCCAGACAAACATGATTAGAATAAACCTACTGAAATCATTGGTTCAGTTCAGTCATAACCTATTCCAGGGGATCCTCTCTAAGCATGAGTAGTTGGGATTCAATGAAATGAAATGAGTTCTGTGCACCCAAAGGGGCTTTAGAGTTGTTTCTTTTTTTTCAGACTGCGCTCCCTACCTATATAAGTGCTGTATGGGGCGGGGGGAAGGTTTTATAATGTGGCAGAATTTCAAAAATTGTTCACGATTGGGGTGGGTGGGAAGAAAGTCAAAAATTCCACAGGGTTAGTGCAACCTCTTTTGGTGAACCTAAGCAGATATCTGGATCCTAGCCATAGACCCAAGTAAGGCTATGAAGTGATTCCTAACATCACATCATTGGAAACAGTCCCACTGAAATTAATAGATCTTTGAAGTAGAAGGGGTTTAGAATTTGAATATTACTGTGATCCAGTCTGCAAGCAGTGTTATAGATCAGGTCTATAGCTTTGTGGTCAGGCTGGCTGAGGAGATTCCGGGAGGTGTCATCCAAACTTTTCTAAGCTCTGGTCTAAACATGTTTATTTTAGCACAAACCTTCTTCATTTCACTAGCTTCCACTTTAATAAATGTAATACTCCCTTCCCCAACAGATTTCATAACCTACTTAGAAGATACTTGGCTGCAGATTGCCGTTCAAGACTTGTCACAGAATTTTGACAAGCTTCTATTTTCAAAAATGATTTTAACAGATTAATGATTAAGTTATGGGTTCTGAACTACCTATGCAACTCGAGTTACTTAAAAACAAACAAAGCAATAACTTGAACTATATGACTAATGCTTTTGTTCTTCCATCGGTTAATTTCAGCAGACCCTTCACTGACTGTAAAATCAGAACTAGGTTTCTATGATGTGCACTAAAGTTCTATGCATGAATATTCAGAAGTAAAGCCCCTTTGATTTCAGTGGGGCTTACCCCATAGTAAGCACGCTCAGAAACAAAGGATCAACAATGAGCTTGCTTACCTCTGACTGGCATGCAATCAAAGTCTCCATATCGCTCACATCTAAGGCTTTGGGCTGCAACACAAAACAAAGGCAGCACATGGTTAGAATCCACTTCAGTTATATATGATAACATAGTACGGTGTCCAGACAGAATAAAATATATTAGTTGAAGGAGGAAAATAATACTCACTGCATTGCAGCTGTTTAGCACCTTCATTAGGAATTTAGTTGATACAACTTTTGTGATTTTTGCTCCTTTGATTTCCCTTGTTTGCCTGATTAAGAATGAAGAGGCAAATGTTAACAAGAGATGCCAAAAGCTTTAAAGTTTTGTTGTATTGTTGTTGCAAACTCAAGAATGGATAAATAAAAGAAGTGTCATTTGAGAGACAAAGGATTCACTTCTCACAATGTCTACACATATCAGTTTGGTCTCATTACTGCCTCTGGTTTTTAAACTAAAACAAAACCTATTTAGCAGGGACAAAAATCTATTTAGCAGGGACAGAAGTTGGCCACACATAGTATACACCATAAACAGCAATCCCTTTCACACTGTCTTCAGCTCTCTGGGAGAAAAAAAGACAGTTATTTTGAAGCCTTAAATGTGAACTAGAAGATGTCCTGAGCCCACACATTCTCTGTACCGTATCGCATAAAACATAATCATGTTAGAATAGATCTAAAATCCACTGTTTGATCATTCTGTATAGTAACACGTTATCAATATTCTAAGCAGCTGAAAGGATAATCTGTAACACTAAACAGATATTGACTGCAAGGTGCTGGAAACCCACAATGAAAAATGAGCTAGGAATATACACTAGGAACGTACAGAAGTTTCTGACATTGTAAAAATAAATCAAACTTTATACTTGATTTAAGTTCAGTGCACAATACTAAGCCACAAATACCCTCCATTTGCCGTATGGGAGAGTTAAACTGAACAGCGGATGCCTTGTCATAAACATCTTATTGGTATAAAGTCTGTAGCAACTACAGTCATACTAAACTTTCACACATGCTCATCTTACAAGCTTACCAGAGGATGGTATCCAGCCAGAGCTCTTTCACATCAAGTGAGCTGCAGAGAAAAAGAAAACCAGCATGACCGTTCACTGCCTGCAACTAATTTGCCAAAGAGAGTGTGGAGAGCACTTCACCCCAGCGTGTTCTGCATGCTAAATGAGCAGTGGTGGTGGAAGGACGCAGGTGGAAATTCACAATGTAATAGGAACAGGAAGAAGCATCACGGTTTGAATGCAAAACATAGCACTCACTGGCAGATACTCTAATGTGCTGGTTTCCTTTTTCCTTTTAGGGCAGCTGAACTGTCTGTTTGGGTTTCCCGCCCACTTTTTTTTAAAATTAAAGAAAGCCCAGTGTTGTCACAGACAAAAAGGCAATGGAACAGATGAGCTGTTCCACAGGTAAAAAGTTCCACCTTACGACAGGAATCTGGTGGGATGTGTGAAAAACATCTTGCTGTGTAGGTTGTGTGAAGGCTGCCTAAAGGGCAATCTAGGGTTCCAGACAACAATCTCTTTACCAGCCGGGTTTGTCTTTGTGCACATGAGCGTCCCTAAGACGTCACATCTCACCCCAAATAAGTCACATTCACAAGAGATCAAAGTCCATGAAAATAGGTCAGTGTCTTCTCTTTTAAAAAACAATGGGTGGGCAGTTAGCACGTGGGAAGATATATGGGGACCAGAGAGGATATAAGAAGCAGAATGTTATTTATTAATCATATGATGATATCTCTGATTCTTGTAAAAACTTGCTCCTGTAAACACTGCCTGTGACTAAAAAATCAAAATAGATATCAATTTTTAAAAAAATAACATTTGGGAAGCAACAGACATGCAGAGTGCTCTTTTCCTCACAACAGTGCAGTCTTCAGATCTGGGCATCACAAACTTGAATATGGTGAGATGTTCATATATAAATCTGATCATTCAGCAAATTGCACTGCCAGGTGACTTTGCAGAGAAACAAATTGTGTGTGTGTTAAGCCCTCTCCAATCTTGCAAAATGGCACAGAAAACTGCAAAGCTAGAATAGCAGCTGCTACAAGATACGGTGGCAGGCAGACAGGCAGTACCAGGCACCAGGTGGAAGAGGAACAATGGTCACCAGGCTGGGAAGAGGTTTTTGGAAAAGGAAAATGGAGTTTATTGCAGCTGACTGAGTGGGCACGCTCTCTGGAAAGCAGTAGGAGCTGCCAAAACCATTTTCATACCTCACTGGAACAGATGTTGGCAAGCAAAAAGTGACTCAGGCTGCAGACCTAAATAAAGTTACTAAGAAGTACAGTAAGCAACACTGCATTCAATAGGGCTTCCAGACAACAACAACAACAAAATACTGATAAAGGATCACATTGTAAACTAGCCTTCTTCAAATCAGCTTTCTCCAGATGGGTTGGACAGCAGCACATGGCTCAAACTATGGTCATTTCCACTATTATACTACCTTTAACATCTTGTGGAATTCTGGTGTTCGTAGTTTACTGAGGCCAAAGAGGTCTCTGGCTGAGAATTCTAATGGCTCCTGCCTAAACTGCAAACCGTAGGATTCCATAGGGTGTTAAAAGTGGAATAATAGCTCTGCAACAATGTAGTGTGGAAATGGCCTATCTGGATAACATCAGATTGGGAAAGCTGCTAAAAGAGAGGAGCTCCATGGTCTTCATTATCAGGAGGCCATTTCTACACCAGACTGTTATAGTGCTATTATTCCGCTTTCAACATCCTATGGAATCCTGGGGTTTGCAGTTTAAGAAGAGCCAGCTGAAAGGCCTTCCCTAAACTGCAAACTCCAGGATTCCATAGGATGTTGAAAGTGGAATAATAGTACTATAACAGGCTAGTGTAGAAATGGCCTTATTGCAAAGACATTACATGATGCATGTCAGCATCTTCTGAGTTTCATCTCTTGGGTTTTGGTATGTTCCGGTGCCCCGCATCATCTTTCCCTCTGATGTGCACTGCTATGCCATGCACAGTTACTTTCAGCAGACTCTTTCTTTCCCATGAACGTTCAGTAGTGTGCTGTCTGGGGTCAAAGCAGCATGTGTGGTGTATGAGTGTATGTCACTGGAAGGGTATCAGAAGAACAGGGCAGGCCTTGAAGATCTGAAAGGATGAATATGGGCTCTGGACCTCTGGAAGTTGCCAACCTCAGATATGTACATATTTCTTATACTCTCACCCCACACACACACACCTCCAGCTCACCACAATATATTGTTGTGGGGAAAATCTATTTCTCATTCAGTGCTATGTGTATTGCAGCAAAGCTTAGAGGGAAGTCTGACCCTATATGTGTGTTTGGCATCTTCACAACTGATCAAAAAGCCCTGGTGCTTTGTTCCTTTGAGGCTTGGTTATACTGCCACAGTACACGAGAGATATATAGTTGTGTCACACACACCCCCTCCTGTGGCACTGTTACTTCTGCCATGGCACTGTAGGTGAGGACCCCCAGATATCATTTTGATATCAACCAATTTGGCCTCGGCTTGACCTTTTTCCAGCCACCCCACTCCACGTGTTTGCGAGGTTCTCCAGACAAGCACGGACAGAGTGCGGCCACTAATGGTTTTGCATTCCAGACCCCATTGAGGCCAGCAACTCAAGCCTTGCTCATAGCTTCAGGGAACTTCCATCTGCAAACTTCACAATAGCGGCACGGCTCTCAGCCAAGCCATTCCTTTATGTTGGGCCATCAACGTACTATTGCTATTGTCATCAAGAGCAAATCCAATCATGTTAAACTTGACCTTTGCCAAATCCTTTGTCTAGCGCTAAAACTCCTTTGGTTCTCACCTGGCTTGCCATAGCCGGTAGGCACAAACTCCCCTAAAAAACCCCCACATTTCCAAACGGTCTTCGGACTACTTTGGATTGCCATCCCGCCTTGCTACTGGTGTGTCTAAGGAACTCCCCTCAGCCAGCCACGCTGAGCTTTCTTCTTCAGAACCCCATCTTTCTCTCCAGGACAATGAGACCAGGTGTCATATTACTCATCCCTACGCTCTCCAATTCTGCTTTCCAGTTAGTTAGTGTGTGTGTGTTGTTTTATTTTCTGTTTATTTTTCAATAAAACGGTTATTTTTGGTTACTTTAAACCTGCGTGCCTGTTCCCTCACCTGATGCCAAAGACATTGGGTTTAAAGGTCCTTGCTAAGTTACCCTGCCTCTCGTTTAGCCAAGAGAGTGCTCCAGCTAAATTCCCCCAACTTGTATTTTATTTGTCAAATCTGGGTGCCCCTCCCGGGACCCCCCAACATACAGGGTAATAGCACAACCAGCAGCTGTGTGAAGGGACCTATCAAATCTTTGAAAGAGGGACTTTGATTGGGTGAAGATTCCTCACCTGAAAGAGTCTTCCATGGATATCTGTCCAAAGTCTCTTTCAGGCTGGCTTTTAATGTGTGAAGGAAGTTGTCAGAACCTTCTGAGTAAGAGCAGTTTTAAACATTGCAATTGACTTTATTTTGTTTAAATATATTGTTTATATTTAATATGATTTTATTGATATATTTGTTACATTGTTTTTATGCTGCAAGCTGCCTTTGGAAGAGTATGGCTATCAAATGGAGCAGATAAATGAATCAGTTCCAGTGCTTTCAGTCCATTGTTCTTATTTCAGCAATATTTTTGCAGCATCCCAAATGAAATGTCACTTTTAAGAATGCTGTGAGTAAATGAAAACTTAGAAATATCCATTGTGTGACTGTGGAAAGAAGCCTGTCCCCTTAGTGTGGACAGCTAAACTAAGTGAAAGCTGGGAGAATCCAAAAATAAGCCAGATTGCTGACATCCCTCCCCCTTTCCCCCCTCACCAAGCATCTGTTTGACTTCTTTTGTGAAACCCCCAAATGGGAAAATCCCAACCATGGCAAATGTTTGCTAGTTTCAAAAGAACTTTTAACCAACTTTTGAGGCAGCCTGATGACCGTTGAAGACAGGGGTTGCCTGTGAGAGCAAATGGTGACAAATCTGTGTGTGTGTGTGTGTGCCAATGTAATGCAAACAGCAGAGAGTTAATATAGCCCAGCAGACCAAAGGATGCTGCTCATGCACTGACACTTCAAACCCCACATATAGTGCAGTAAAACAAGGAGAGTTCTGGACTGATGCCTTTGAATGTTCATATATAGTCTGTATCTCAGCTTTGTCACAGTTGGCAGAACAGTGGTCTCCTGGGAAACAACAGAAACATTGACCAAACAAAAAGGCAGTTGCGTAACCACAGGGAGAGCACAGGTTTCGTTTTCTTTCCCTCTGCATTTTTTTCCTAATGTTTTTGCCTGCATGACAGCAGCTTTAAAGTACCAGCTGTATTATTTTCATATCGCTTTGTGTCCTCTCTGGTGGGGTCAGCACTGCAGGCCTTTTCATGTATGAGAGAGATCACTATGTGACTATTTCCATGGGATGGGGGGCATGCCAGCAAATATGGCACAGCGTCCTCACAGCTTATTGTTGTGCTCTTTATAGAGTACCCAGGCTGAAATTTCAGGGCCAAAATCTGAGACTGAGGGGTAGAGTTACCACACCACCCAGATAGCCAGGTTTTACCTGGCTTCCAGGTATGCCACCCAGTGCTTGTTTGGACCATCATTTGGCCTGAGTTCCAATCTTTCTTTTCTTTTCTTCTTAAAAAAGTAAGTCTCTACCCCTTGTAGAAGCCAAGATATGGGGGGAAATGTGAAGGCACTCTTCTGTCAAGTTGTTCTGCAAGAAACAGGTTCACCCCAGAATTTCAAGTGTGTGGGAAGTGAGACTGAGGCCATTTCCACACTAGACTGTTATAATGCTATTATTCCACTTTCAAGTTCCAAAGGAATGCTGGGGTTTGCAGTTTAGGGAGGGGCCTCAAATGCCCCTCCCTAAACTGCAAACCTCAGGATTCCATAGGATGTTGAAAGTGGAATAATAGCACTATAACAGTCTAGTGTGGAAACGACCTGAGTGGTGACAGCAGCAGAGTACAAGAAGCAAGGGAGAGGTGCACTGTGAAGGAGTGAGGTGAGGTGAGGTGAGGTAAGGATCAGAGAAGACAGGATAGTGGGCGCTGTGTGTGTGAGTGGTGGAATGCAAGAAACAAGGGAGGGCTCACTGCAAAGGCATGAGATAAGGCAAGGGAGGGAGTTGGAGGGATGGGAGAGTGAGTGGTGTGAATAGCGAAGTACAAATATCAGGAGAGGGGAGCATTGTGAGAGGACAAGGTGAGGTGAGAGAATGAGTAGGAAGGAAGAGAGAGTGAAGTGAGGGATGCAGGGCAAAGGAGAAAATGAAAGATGAGAAGTACAATGGCAGGTTATAGGTAGCAAGAGAGGTAGGCATTACTGGAGAGGGGGACAAAGTGTTTGGGAGAGAAATGTACTGTGATAAGGTGAGAGAAGAAGAGGAGAGAGCAGGAGATGCAGCACAGTGCAAAGAACAAGTGCAGGGGTATTGCAGAAGCGTGATGTGAGTCTAGGAAAGGGAAAGAGTAGGAGTTTTACAAGCTACAGCAATGGAGCAAGGCAGCAGCAGCAGAGGTCCATCAGAAGAAGGGGAAGAGTGCACTTCATTGCTCCCATGTTCTGCTCCCTAAAGAAGCCACCCCATGATGGTTCTCTGAGAGTATATGGAAGCTTTAAATTAAGGTAGATGCTTGATGTGCATCTTCAGATTTTGGGAAAATGGATCCAAACAATATGAAAGATAAATCCCTTTTTGAAGGACTAACTCTACATTTATCTTGGGAGTATGGTATGCAGCTACAAGGATGAAAATGTAGGAAGGATTTATGTCAAGGAGTTGTACAAGGATGGTGTGTGTGTGTGGGGACACATCTGCCACATTAGACTGGCACTTAATTTGATATTCTTTTCGCACACCAAGGAATACCATTTAAAGTTTCAAAGGTGGCTGTAACTGTGTTAGCCTTTTGCAGTAAAAACATCAAGATCTAGTATCTATCTTTATCTAACCACAGTATCTACAGTACCTTTAAAAACTAACAAGTGGTATTTGGCATGCACTTTTGAGAACTACAGCCCACTCCATCAGAAGCATGGAGTTTTGTCTCAGTTGGCAGACATTTATACACATGGCTGGGGTGGAAGGATATAGTTGGTAAGGCAAGAGGGAATGGAAATGTAAAAAATACAAACATTTAAAAGTGCCTGAACAGGAATTAACAAACAACTGCTGGCTGGAAGAACAGTCTCTCTAGCATGAACTGCTTAGCATGCGCCTTTCGGAAAAAACTCAAATGAGTGAAAGCCATTTAAAGTTGACTTTTTTTAGTTGTAATAAAATATTTAATCTGTACTGCTGAAGGAAATCAAACCATGCTTTTTTTCTCTTCCAGTTATTGCTATTTGTCCTTATTTTCCCTTGCATTTAACCCAGTAAATCAGATGACAGTAATTCTCGAGGGCTTCTTGTAGTTTTTTCACAGACCTTAGCTTTTTGCCGTCAGTGAAAAATTGATGGGGGAAAAATAGTGATCTGATGAGACTACTATTAGGAGGATCTGTGTGTCACAGTATGTTAATATTATGCTGGTGGTTCTTTTATTTGTACCGCACTACAAATGTACATGTCTAGTTCATAAGGTTCATAAGGTTTCCCTCTTCCTTTAAATCTCCATAACAATCCAGTAAAGCAGACTTGCTTGAGAGCATAGTCACATGATTAATTCCATGTTCAAGGAGAGATTTGAACTTGAGTCTTTCAAATCCAGTGTTTTAAATATTACTTTATACTGGTTCTCTCAGATCAGTAGTAATGATAAAAAAAATGGTATGACGATTGGAACACAGTAGCAAAAAATGTTAATGTGCCTAATTGCATAATTAGAATGTAAACTAGAAATATTTGCATAATTAGAATAATTTACTTAGTATGTAAATTAGATACTTGGAACTGGGAAGTAGAATATGGCAACCCTACTGAGGGATGACTCCCCTCCCTTATGATGTCACAGAGAGTGGGCCCTGATGATGGTACAAGGAGCAGCCTCTGGTGATGCTACAGGGAAGAGTCCCTGCTTAAGTTGTTAAGCATGATACATTAAGTATCAACACAGTTGCACAGAGTATGCCATTCAAACAAAAAAGACCAACAAATGCTGAAAATATATTGTTACCCTGATTTCTGGGAGTCCCAGGAGGGACACCTAAGTGCACTCCAAATATTAATAAGTTGGGGGAATTAGCAAGCAATACACTAGCAATACGAGAGGCAGGGTAACATAGCAAAATCTTTAACCCTATGTTTACGGGGTTGGGCTGCGACAAGAACTAGGCAAGTGGTTCAATTAAAAGATTTTATTAAACTCTCCTTATTAAAGCAAACAATGACACATGCACTCACACACTCATCCAAGAACTATAGAAGCAGAAAGTGAGGAAAATTGATAGGGGTTTTCAGAGGGTTTTCTGGGGTGATACTCCACCTGATCCTGCAGTCCGGGATAGGAGAAATAGAGTTTGATGCTGGGGATCGTAGTAGCTCAGCACATGGAGGTTGAGGGGAGGCTCGCCAAACAGAGCGGCAGCAGTTTGGGATGCAAGGCACAAGCTTTCCAACAAAGAGCTCAGACCTGAGGTTTTTATAGGGAAGATTGTACCTGGAGGCTAGCTTCTCCCGAGGAGAACAATAAGGATTTGAATGGAGACAAAGCCTCTGAAGGGTCAAAATCAGAACTGATGAGATTTAGCCAGCACTGCCAATTGTTAGAACAGTATGCAGATGAGGAACATTTAACGTTTGTATAGAGCAAGCAGTTCGGGGCCGAGAGCCCTTGCATTAACTTAATGGTCGGCTGTGTCTGGAGGGCACTACTGGCTGTGTGGCAAATGGTTGTTTACTGGCCTAGACCTAGCGTGTATAATTAAGGCCATGCGGCCATGCCTGCCTACACAGACTTTTCGTGACCCTTTCAGACACGTGGAGTTCATCTTATGGAGTGCCACGTGGAAATATTAAACGTAACCAATATGAAATTGTAGACCTCGGGCTTGGCCCAGATAATCGCAGTAACAATATGTATACACACACCTTTCTAGGCAGTCCTTTTGCCTTCAGATTCCTTCTCCTCAACCCAAGAGAGAAAAAGTCAAGCCCTGAGATCTGGGAACTCTAGTCGCACACACTGTTGTGGACTGCATAAGTGGCATTGTATCATTTTGTGATACAAGTGTGCTCACCTCTTCAGCTTTTAAAAATGCAGCCACTGGTTACCAACACACACCAAGGCCCACATTAGAAGTAGCAAGAGTTATTATATAAAGAATTTTCCCCCTCACCTTTCCCCCATCACCAGCATTTTTTTCCTCATAATTTTTTTGATGTGTACCTACTAAACTTCTCAGGTCTGTAGGATTGATCTTACAGATTATGGGTGTTCACAGATATGCAGCTTCTTTGAAAGGCAGAGCGTTATTTTTAAATGTTTGTGATCCATCCTTATTAGTGATAGCAAATAAACCCTAAACCCTCCCACCTCAGTCAGAGATTTTAGATATCCTGAAAAGTTGGCAAATGATTAATTATTGATTTATTAATTTATTATTCTTATATTTGTATTTGTCAGCATATAAGATGCACCCATGTATAAGATGCACCCCATTTGTTCACTGGCAAATACTATTTGTGTAAGACATATCAGCGTATAAGGCGCACCCCATTTTCAAACGGTATTTTTCAGGAAAAAAAATGAGTCTTATATGCCAGCAAATACAAAAAAAAAAATAAAAATTCAGGTGGAGGTACAGAAAGGTTCTTGTGAGATTTGTTGCCTCAGATGCCAAAAGGTGTGTTGTGTACAAGGGCCCACGTAGTGCAAGGCTCCCCTGTCACCAGCCTCAGGACTCACTATGTCCCTGTGATAGCCCCTTCCAAAGCAATTCCTTGGTTAGTAGAGAGCGGGACTGGAGGTGGAAGGAGATAATTTCAGTGTCTGGCTAGTTTCCCATAGCCAGATGCAGACTGAAGACATCATCCACCAGGATCTACAGGGGGGCTCCAGAGGTTTTAGCAGATGTTCTCATTGGTTTGTGTCTGGCTATGGGAACATAGCCAGATGCTTCTCTGCTATCTTCTCCTGTCCATCAACAACAGAATGGCTGTAGAAAGGAGGGTACAATTGCACCAACATGGTAAGTCTGTGGAGATGAGTTAGTTCATTGTGGAAGGAAGGATGGAATACCAACTTCTGCAGCAGCAGCAACAACAACAACAACAACAACAAAAACTACACATATAAGGGGGGATTAATGCTTGCCCATATCACTGACAGAATGCTGGCCTATGTTTCTAAAGCTGGGGCGAGCACAATTTTCTCCTCTGCCTTAGTCAGCAGACCATATTTGACTGTCCCTGTAAATGGGGCTCAGTAGCCGCAGTCTAACAGAGTCAGATGTGCTGAAGCCACTGGGTCCAATAAACTTAAGTTTACTTCACTGAGTATTAGATAATAGTGTGGATTTTTACAATGTTACTTGATGTAACCTGTGGTACAATTTGTGCACATTTTGACTGAGAAAGAGCGGAATGAATTGTTTTTTAAGTATTAAGTGCTCCCCATTCATCAAAATGTTGCTGACAAAAAAGAAGCTAATCTTTAAAGCAGATTGTGATCTGTGTATTGTGTTGCTGCTAGCAACAGCTCTTGTTCTTTGGCTGTTTTAAAACAGACCCCAAGTTGGTACAGCTACTAGTATTTTAAATTGAAATGTCCTTGTATTAACCTTAAAAGGTTACTTTTCCCCACACAATTTTGCATTTAATGGCAAATGATAATCCCTTTCTAAGGGAACATTCTACAACTATATGTCAGTATATATACCTCTTAAGCACTCTTTGCTCTTTCAGGTTTCCCTCATCATTCCTTCTATTTATTGTACTCAGGCCTGAGTTGTGTTGTTATGAACTTTCAGGTTGACTTTGATTATGGCAACCCTATCACAGGGTTTTCTGGGAATGATTTATTCAAAAGAGGTTTGCTGTTGCCTTCTTCTCAAACTGAGAGAATGTGACTTGCTCAAAGTCACCCAATAGGTTTCCATGGCTGAGTGGGGATTCAAAGTCTGGTCTCCCAGAATCCTAGGCCATTTCTGCACTAGACTGTTATAGCGTGATTATTCCACTTTCAACATCCTATGGAATCCTGGGGTTTGCAGTTTAGGGAAGGACCGTCTGGACAGTCTAGTGCGGAAATGGTCCTGGTGTCCAACATTCAAATCACTACCCCATACTGACTCTCTCAGACTTCTGTGCTGCTGCTTATATAGCCAAAACAGCATCATCCACACACAAGAGGGAGGCAGACTTAACACAGGGTATCCTACAGTTTGTATAAGTACACTTCAAGAAACTTTAGGAAAAAACAATTGGGGAGAAAATGACTGAGAATAACCCAGTATGGAATGAACCAGTGAAGAGCATGATGGCATGCTAGTGGACTGTTGTGGTGGTTGAAATGGAATGGAAGCAGATGGAGTATGTTTTAGGAAGATACTGAACAGAAGAACTCCTTGCAGGAACATTTTATTGCATGCCCCCTCTTTTTTAACTTAAAATTCCATGCTGATCTTCCTCATCAAAATTTTTCAATTCATCTAAAGGAGTAGGCAGAACTATGGAAACTATTAGTTCTTCCAAAATGCAGGGTGCCTATTACTATGGTTTGATAGCCAGAGATACAGCTCATCCTACCAATTTTGCCTATTGGAAAATATTACAAGTTTGAAAACAGGAGAATGTTAAAAGATCTTGAGGCAAGGCATGAGCATAGGTGGTAGCATATGGGGTTCATGCACATGGATGCTCTTCCCTGATGATTCTAGATTACCAGTTGAGAGACAATCTGCACATTTTGGTGGCTCAAAGCCATCAAACATTGTGATGAGAAATGCCGTGTGCCTGTGTGGTTCCAGGATTTGGCAGGGTTGGCACTATCATTAGGGAGACAACTATCTCAGGTGGCAGACATTGGAAGACAGTAGTGGCAGTTCTCAACCATTCCTCTGAAGACCTCTTGTCATGCCCTCTGCTAGAGAACAGAGATATATGTACCACAGAGGCCCATAAAGTAGCCTGCTCTTCTCAGTGGCAATAGGAGATATTGTCCCATGGCCAATGTTGAACTATAGTTTTCTTCCATGTATATAACAGGGGTGGAGAAACACCACTGTCTTTTGCCTCAGACAAAAATCTCATGACTTTACTGAAGATGAGAACGTAATTGTTTTTAATGTGTCCTGGTGGCTTGTGGGAAGCATGTTATCAACTCAAATTCTAATTTGGGGTGGCCAATTTCTCCTCCACAATCCCTAGAATGCTGCATGATATAACTCTTACACTCTGGAAGGAAGTGAGAGCTTACAACTTCCAGATTCATTTTCAGCCAAAAATTGGCTGTTTTAATTGGTTCTAACTTTGGGGTTCCTTAGGGATTGCTCTGCTGAAACAATTTTCACCTTGCCACATGTTTTGGGACCTTTGATGGACGCCAGGGGCATCCAGAGGGTCTTGGAGGGGGGGAAAGGGAATTGTGGGCTAAAGCTTCTCTGACTTATCATATAATCATAGAATTGAAAAGGACCACAAGGACCATCTAGTCCAACCCCTGGCCTGTTTGATGTTTGCATAGAGCAGAAATGCTCACAGCATCGACTTGTTTTTGTCTAAAGCCTGCCACTGCACCACTACTACACCTAAAAGAAAAAAATTTCTTAAGAGGACTAAATGCTTTATGAGGATTTATGGATTAGGTGCACATTATGTATTGTGGGATCTTCACTCTGCTTTTTCTACAAAATAAAGTGGACATTTATTTAAACATTGCACTAATATCACATATTGCTTGGTGTTACTGCAGTTTAGCCCTACTTGGAGATACCCCCAGATATCATTTTGATATCAATAATTTGATTCTCTTCCACCACCCCTCTCCACGTGTTTGTAAGACCCCCAGACAAGCACAGAACTAGGCTCGGCCACTTCCTGGACATTCCATTCTCCACCCAGGCAGGCCAGAAATAGCCAGATCCTTGCTTTAGGAGACCTCTCTGCAAACACCCTCATTATATATGCACGCTGTTTAAAAAGGACTCCCTGCCCCAAGCAGGCACCCTGGCAAGCTGATTACTCAACTGCCAAGCACTGAGCATTTGCATACTGGCTAACTCTGTCAATTTGGACTTAACTCAATCATGCTAAATTGTGACCTTTCCAAAGCTTTGTCCCGCTCCTAAAACGCATTGTTTTCCCTGAGTATGGCATAGCCTGCAGTCACATTTCTCCCTATAAAAACCCCTGATTCCGAGACCATTCTTGGATTGCTCCCGAGTTCCAGACTGCCTTGCTGCCGCTTTGCTTGGTGAGTTTCCCCTCAGCTCCACGTGCTGAGATACGTCGAACCCCAGCATCGCTCTCTATCTTCTTTCCGGGCTTCAGGAACAGGTTTCATATCACCCGAATCAACTATCCCTCTGAAAATCCTGCTATTATACTCAAACCTTTATTTTCCTTAGTTATCTGTGTGCATGTGTTGCTTACATTGTGTGCCTGTATTTAATAAAGATCATTCATTATTTCCAACACGGTTTGCTTCTTGATTTGGCCTGACCCTGTAAACATTGGGTTACAAGATCCTGCTGCGTTACCCAGCCTCTCGTAGTGCCAACCAGTGCTCTTGACTAATTTCCCCATCTTGTGTAATTGTAAGGTTATTTAGGTGTCCCTCCCGGGACCCCCAGTAAACAGGGTAACAGAGGTCTTACTTGATCAAGCAAGGAATCTGCATCATTTCTTACTGGACAAAGCAAAATATAGCAGCCCCAGAGATGGCATTAGCTCACAGTTGTATCTTAATATTCAAAGATTCTAGCATCACGTGTTGGCCTGCAGGATATGATTAATCTGTCATGGGCTAAACACTGGAGACAGAACTTTCTACATCACTTCAGACATAGTCTGCACATGCAAGTGAAGAGTATTCAAGTGTTGACTAATAACTGTTGAAAAATCAAGATATATACAAGATGCATGTATGAAGAAATCCATAGGTTTTGAAAGTGAAACCTACCTAACTGAAGCCCAAAAGAGGAGTGAAACCTGACTTTGGATCATTCTTTTAGCATTGCAGGCCATGTCTAATGTCTCTGAGGAAGTAAACACCCGCACTCTAAGCTAAAATGGGCCGCCAGTGAGATATAACTGAAAATAAAAGAATATATATTTTATGAAGTGATTTATTTCAATTATTAAAAATTAAAAAGCAAACAACATTTTTGAATTGAATGCAACTGAGAACAGCCTCTTGCAGTTTTCAAGTTGCTCCATCACGGTAGTCTATAGGAAATAGAACTTGATAATAGGGAGGAAAAGGGAATGACAATATAAGGCATAGTTTCAGCTATGCAGATTTCATAAAGCAGATGTAATGGGAGTTTAACAGAGCCCCTCCCCAACATTTTAATGCCTGTAGTGGAGCAGAAAATGGTGTGCCTCTCACCATATCAAGGTGGATAATACTCAAAGCCACTCTGATTGTATTTTGGCATATGAGGAAGAAAATCCCCAGATCATCTCTCCTAATTCCTGACAATATAAGTATGTTGATAAACAAGTAAATAACAGATCACTGATTTCTCTTTCTTGACACCCCAAATCTTTTTGCCTGAAGTTGCAGCCTCACTCTGCTTAATTGCTGGGCCAGCCTCAGTGTTCAGTTTTGCCAGCTTGCCTTCACTTTTCTTTATTCAATTAACTAAATAATAGTTTTGGGAGTGTATGTGTGCTTATGCGCTTGTACACATTCAAAAGTGACAAAGGGCACAGCCTAAAATAAGTGCACTGTATAACCATTTTTTAGTGACACAGTTTCTCATTAAATCTAGCTTGAGTTTGCTTGTCTAAAAAAGATTTGCTTATTGAAAAAACATTTTTTTCAGTTATATGTTTCCTTTTAAAGAGTAATTTTGGCTTCCCCTTACCCTTCATTTATCAGATAAATAAATTAAATTGAGCCCATTCCCTCTGAGAACACTGACAGCATGTGGTCACTCGCTTACAAACAGCCTTATTTGGTATCTGCTCAAGTCTTCCCATAAGAAAAGTCTTTTGCTCAGCAGTCCAAAACTGTAAGAAGTATTTGTGAGAGCATAAATAAGATCAAATATCATTTTAAAGGTGATGTGAGCATCAGTTTCAGTTTACGTTTTTCAAATTGAATGGTTTAGGACCTGTGAAATAGCATTTTATTTGACCCCTTGAGTAAGTAATTCAGCTGCAGCATTATACTATGATGCAAATTAGAGACATGAATACAAAGACATTCATATAACAAAAGACACGTCAGCTTAACATATTGTGTTAAGGGCTTTCCATATGCAGGCAAAGTCTAAAATGTCAGGAAATAGCAGCTGCTAAGAGGTCATGCCTTTAACAGACATGCTCTTTAGACAGTATGGAAATGGCATGGTATACTGTCTGGCGATTAGTTCTAGCTTCACTGCTATCTTGAAACTGGGTGGCTGTCACTGACAAAGCAATGGACCTGAGTCCCAGATTGGTCTGTTCATGGGTTTCATGGCTCCTTATGTTGGCTGAGCAATATTCAATCAGCACTATTAACCTCTCGTCCTTAATCCAGACTAGTACCTGCATGTTATTTGCTGCTGCGGATGGAAATGGCCAAATCTGTCCGCGTCAAATAGTCTACTCCTTTTCTGCCCATTTTTCTGAAACATGCATTTTGGTATGCAGTTTTTCCAAGAATGTGCTGTTTTTTGCAGGCTGTTCTGCTAAATCTAGCACATTGTGTGTGTGTGTGTGTGTGTGTGTGTATAATATAAACAAACATCAAAACAATGCAATATGGATTCATGAATAAAAACAAAACCTACAGTCAAGCAAATACTCAAAAGGGTGCAAGCCTTTGAGTTCCCTAGAACTCGTCAACAGCCTTACTAGTACAAAAGCAGGATACTGAGGAAGAAATGGGAAAATAGAAACTTAGACCAGGTTTTAGGGCCATGTGGATTAAACTCAGCCCTAAGATGGAGACCACAGACTAAGTGAATCTCTGGGTGGTGAAAATTGTTATTAGGCTATATCAAGCCATACAGACTGGGATGAAGAATTAATAGGCACTCTCTGTTTCTGAAGACACCGGGCTGCCTGTAACTCCACTGTCCGTTGCCTTTGGTTCCTGAGCTGGCATAGTGCAGAAATACAGAGTAACATGGGAGTCTTTATCTCTGCAGAGGTGGAGATGAAATGCAAGTGGTACACTAGGTAAAAAAAGTCAGTTGAGGTAAAATTGTATTGTCTAGTCATTGGAAGATATGGAGCATCCAGTGCAGTTTTCTTCAGGTGATAGAAAATCTTTTGTGCTATTTAGCCTGAAGAAGATGCTACAGTCATCCCTGCACGTTCATCAGGGTTAGAGATGGAAGGCCCTCACAGAAGTGGAAAAAACCCAAATATCAAAAAGTGTCTGTGTGTCTGTGGAGAGAGGGCCAAGGAATGGTGGAAAGAACAGGCACCCATGGTCCAAATCAGATCAGAGAAAGAAGAGGGAAAGGGGATAGGTTCGTATGGTGGTCTTGTACTTCCTCTCTCTCACTCATCTCTTTCCTTGAGTGTGGTAGGGCATCAGGAGAAGGTTTGTGGTGCTGAGAAACTGGGTTGCGAGCCAGGCAATGGCTGGCGGAGAAGGAGGTGGACCAGAGGAAGTTTTTTGAAGGGCTGTGTAGCCTGATCAGAGCTGCCAAGAGGGAGACTTTCCCTGGAAAATAAGTGCTTGAGGTGGGGTGGCAGGGGTTGGTAAAACTCGCAAATAATCAAATCCGTGCAAGTTAAACCTGCAAATGTGGAGGACTGTCTGTGTTTGGAGAATATATACCCTGTTGTGGCATTTTAAAAACATCCTAATAAAGGTATTGCCCAACTGTGCATTTTATTGCCAGAGTCCTATTGGTGACATATGGCATTTTGGCAGCATTTTGCAAGAAGATATGCAGTATTTCCTCTTGTGACACCCCCATAGCAGCATCTAAGAGCCAGAACACTCTTCCCCCATTTAATGCCTGGGGTGAGTGTGAGGTGCATGGGCAGCATCTTCCTGTAGTTTTGCAGCCATCTCTCTTCCCAATCTCCAGTAAGTATGCATACACTTGTGGGAGAGTAGGAAGAGTGATGTCTTCTCCTGGTTGTGGAAGAAGAGCCAGACACTACCTGGACTCACCCCACCTTCCCTGGTTGTTCACAGGCTGTGAGATTATGCTCTGGCACTTGAAAGCTGCCTTTTGTCAGGGCCAGAAGGGTTAGCCACATGAAACTGTGCTCGTGGATCATTATCTTCTGCAAACATAGTATAGGATTATGCCCTGTCTTCATTAACACACACATTTTTGTGTCCATTCTTTCTGTGAGAACTATATTGTTAAAAATTTTTGGAACTGCAAATACTGGAGGATAGCTGTGGCCATTTCTGCATGACACTGTAGTGCCATTATTCCAGTGTCAACATCTGATGGAATCCTGGGGTTTGCAGTTTAGGGAGGGGCTGTGCGGCCTTTCCTTAAACTGCAAATCCCAGATTCCATAGGATGTTGAAAGTGGAATAACAACGCTATAACAGTCTTGTGCGGAAATGGCCTGTGTTTTGGCCTGTGTACTCTTTTGGGAAGTGTGAATTAGGCAGATATGTATTCATATGCAATGTAAATTGATCTCACTTCCATTCCTAACTAGGAATGTCCTCTGAAGAGAGAAAGAAGTAGCCATCAGTTGGTCACAGTCAGACGTGGTTTCAGAGAATCTGTGAGGAATATAGAGGGCTTTTGTAACCTCCAATGTACTGCTGTAGGAGTAGACAGTGTCTACAAATCATTCTCTCCTTGTACTCTTCATATTTAGCATCTTGATGCACCTGTATATTTACTATTTGATTGGGGGGGACTCATGAGCAGGCTCAAGACTTTAAATGGGAGTTTTCTGCAAAAAGGGGTTGGGTAAACAGGATTGGGTTCTGGAGAAAGAACTGGAAGCCAAAGGATATGTTTGTAGTATGGGTTATGCTGAACACATGCTCAAATAAGTCATGGGAACCAATGTAGGATAATGGTTCAGAGCAATAAATCAGGGAGAAGGTAGTTTAAGTCCTCATTTGGCCATGAAGCTCACTAGATGACTTTGGTTCAGTCATTTGTTATTGTTATGTGCCTTCAGTTCATTTCTGACTTATGGCAACCCTGAGGTGAACCTATCATGGGATTTTCTGGGGCTGAGAGTGTATAAAGTGACCAGAGTTGCTGAGTGGGTTTTCATGGCCAAGCGCGGAATTGAACTCTGGTCTCCAGCATCATAGTTCAACACTCAGACCACATTGGCTCCAGTTACTACCACTTGCCTTACCTGCTTCATACAGCTGTTGTGAGAATAAAATGTGGAACCATGCATACCACCTTGAGCTACTTGGAAGGAAGGTGGCAAGAAACAAGTATTTAATTGCCACTATTGAAATCTCTTTTTACTGAAGTATACATTTTTTAAAATGGCATGAACTAGGCCTTACTGGCTTAGGAAGTGTGGCACCCTCATTGTGAATGATCCCTGCATGCTATTCATTGGGCATGGTGTTCAGAACCAATATAAAAGAGGATTTTATTCATTCGTTTCACAGAGGCTGCTTGGTTCAGTGAGTTTCTCTTGGAACGAAAGCAGGGAGAACTGATTATTTTGGAAGGTCCACAGCTAAGAATTCTTACTGTACAGCAGTGGTTTCAGTTCCTATTTATAATAAGCAGAAATTATACTGGATTCCAGCTTATTCTTAGAAGATACCCGCAGAAATAGATGGGATTTAAAATGAGCAGTGACTAACTTATTTACTGTAATGTTGTGTCTGCTGTAAGCAGGACCAAGGTTGATCCAACCATTGTCCCCCCCCCTTTTTCTTGCAAATGTAATGCTCTCTTTTACTTGCTGTTTATATTAAATTCCAATGTCTTTTCCAAAAACTTTTTTTCATGTCTATCATATCTTAGTTTTGTGGGTTTGAACTTCTGTTTTGAGTTTACTACTGTTTTTCCTGGAATTTATCCTTTTTTCTTTTAAGGCCTTCTAATCTTTGTCTACGAAATTTTCTCATTAAAATGTTTCAACAGAGAGCTGAGTCACACCCTTTCTCCAGCACACAACTATTGCTGGAAGGTGAGCAACCCTGCTGGATACTGGCCTAGAAGCTAATCTTGGTGTTTGGTGCTCTTTCTACATTTTCACTATATCATTTGCTGGGCCCCAGACTGGGAGAAAGGTGGGATATAAATCCCAGCAATTTATCAATCAATCATTATTTATAAGAAAACATCTTGGTACCTCTGCTTCATACAGTTAAGAATGTGAAATCCAGATTTTATATTTGGCTGAATTGTATTGGCTTACAGTTATAATGCATGGTATGGGGTAGTCCTCCAGATGTTGCTGGATTGCAGCTCCCCAATGCCCAAGCCAGCAAAGCCAAAGGTGAGGAATGTTGGGAATTATAATCCAACAACCTCTCAAGGGCTACTTTTTCGCATTTCTGACTATGAGAAACATCCACTATTCCTTTTCATTGTGGGTCTTCGTTATGATTGCTTTTTTTGTCATTCAAGTTGATTTCCATTATTGAAGCTCATCTGCCTTGTTTGTGTGTGTTTCTAGGGGTGAGTGGAGAGGCAGACTGCAGAGAAGCAGCAGCAGGAAGGGGGGAAATTTCATACCTCCCACTAAGATACCACTTTTTCTCTGAAAAACAGTTCCTTCCTCCTACTTCATAAGCTAGTGTAGACATTTAAGCCAACAGAGCTACCTCCTGGAGCCAGGAAAGTTATGTTACTTTAAAAATTTGTTATAGTTACAATGTCCATAAAGTGGTTAGCTGTTCTTCTAACTACTTTTCTTGGTCATTACTTGGAAGTAACTAAAAATATAGTTACTTGGTGTTTGCTTAAAAACACTGTCAGGTCCCAATCCTGCATGGCTTAGCAGAGGTCTCAGCAGCTGATGAAAACATTTCACATCTGGCTATAGTGACAGAGGCTATTTCTGCACTACACTATTATAGTGCTACTATTCCACTTTCAACATCCTATGGGATCCTGGGATTTGTAGTTTACTGAGACCAGAGCTCTCTGGCTGAGAATTCTAACAGCCTTTCTCTAAACTGCAAAGCCCAGGATTTTATAGGATGTTGAAAGTGGAACAATAGAACTATAACAATGGCCCCTTCTGCACGCAGCGAGGGAAACGGTCCCTGCCGCTACTCACCAGCTTTCTGGTGGGTCCGGTTTGGTCTGTCTTGACAAGGAGCAGTGCGAGCTCATTGCTCCGCACTGCTCCAGCGCCCAAAATGGTGGCTTCCGGTTGGTGGAGGCTCTCCACCAACTGGAGAAGCTCGCCAGCCGAAAGCCCGCCCCTGGCAGATCGGCAGGCACTCACTAGTGTGCGCCTGCAAATCTGCACCGGAGCGCAGCGATGGAGCGACACGGGGTCGCGCGCTCCATACTTTTAAAAAACCTCTTAAAAGAGGTTTTTAAAAAGCATGCTGCGCGACCAGTTCCAGTCGCTCTGGAGCAGACTGAGGTGCGGAACTACAAAAAGTAGTCCGCCCCAGTCCACTCCACGGTGCAGAAGACCTCCATTGGAGGTCGCTCTGCGCTGTTTTAATAGGCTGGTGCAGAAAGGGCCAAAGTAATGCAGAAATGGGCATAGCTAACCGCTTTTGTGAATTCTTCTCTGCCTTCTTGCCATGCTCAAAATAGTGGGGGGAGGGGGATTTGACTTAAGCCTATGTGTGCCACTAGCAGGATGCCAGCTTCAGATTGTTACCAAAACCTGGCCTCTGGTACAAAATATACTTAAGTAGTGAGGCCACATACCCTCATAATAGAAATGACAAATTATATCACAAAACAAATAAAATTCCTTCCGTCAAGAGATAATTTTTTTGAAAGTAGTCTGTTCTATTGTTCTTATTCTCCTTTTAAATATATTTTAATGGGATTAATTCTTTAGATAGTTAAATGGCATTTTACCTATTATTTTTCTATTTTCTTATCTACTTTTATTTTATTTGTACTTTTTAAAAATTATTTTTTATTTGGAAAAGAAAGTAACAGACGAACATATGTGACTATCATTGCATTAAAAATACAAAATAATTAATGAACATTGGAGATTGTCTCTTCTATATTCAGTATGTTATAAATGGGATAGTAATCACATTCTAGTTGGTTGAGACCTATACTAACTTTATGTAACCTTACCGCTTTTCAACTAACCTTACATTAATTTATATTGAAACAGCTTTACCACCAAATTTTCTCCTAACCAAGCATAAATACTTCCATTATAATCATCCACTGTATAAAGAAAGACTTCCTCCTTCCCTTTGTTGGGTTTATATCTGTAACTTAACGGTTCTTTTATTTTCTTACCATTTTTCATTACATCGATTATCTGCTTGTTTACATCTTGCTATTTCATTCTCTCAGAAAAACAAAAATAAAAAAAATAAAGAGAACAAAGAATAATAAAAGATGGACTGGTGTCATATTCATAAATATAGCTTTGTTTGGTAAGAAGACTATTTACATTTCTGCTCTGTACTTGAAATTCTGTGTGTGTGTATGTGTGTGTGTGTGTGTATTTTCACTTTATTTAAAAAATTGCTGGAAGCTACATTGAGTTCCAGGTTAGGTGAAAGGCAGGATACAATTTATTTATTTATTAACTATTACAAATAATTTGTATTAGTTGTGTCATAAAGAAATAATAATAAAGGAATGCAGGGTATTTTATTATTTGTAAGGAGTTACTGCTAAACTCTATCACTACCACCTCATGATAATACCATTTCTTGCTCATTGAGTGTGACTTCTATCTGTTAGCATAAATAATGGGAGCAATTTTTAGGAAACAAAATTAAGTTTTATTTTACTAGAATACTGCAATAGTTATGGGGAAGATGCATGACACAATACCAAACATTTATGTGACAGTTGAGATAAAGAGGAAGAGTAGCTGGATTACAAAACTTGCATCTGGTGACTGTAGAAACTGACTCCAGGTTTTGTCATGTAAACTGAAAAACAATATGGGCTTCTCAGAACTGTGCAGCATTCTGAAAGCAGCAATTGCCTCAGTCGTGTAGGGATGGGGGTGCAGGGGGTGCGGTTTGCCCTAGGTGGCAATGTTTTTGGGGCGTCCTGGCCTGTAGCATGCCCCTGCATGCCCTGGCCGTGCCCTCACGCGCCATAGCCATGCCCCATGTGCCATAGCCCTGCCTCCCTCCACACACTCCTAGCTCCACCACTGAATTGCCTAAATATGAGCCCATCAATAAAGTTGAAAATATTTGAATGCCGCAACTTCAGGAGACAATTGTCAGTACTAGCACATTTAGCTTGGCACTCTGTACACACAAGTTCCTGGATGGCACAGGAAATTGCCCCCCTTTTGAACCAATCCTCCCTTGGAACTCGTATAGCCCAACATCATATCCAATCTAAGGCTTGGCTTGCTTGTTGCTAGCGTGTTGTCCTCTGTTGTGGTCAGCTTGCAAGTCCCACTGAACTATGATATATTGCTATGCGCAGGAGAAAAAAGGAGCTGATACAAGCCTTGGGTCTCTAAACCCCTCCCTGCTTTTCCTCCCAAATATCTGGGGAGAGGACTCTGGGATCTTTGCCCTCATTTTCCCTGTATCTCAGATTGTCATGTTGTCTGGATCAGGGATTGTGGTTTTTAACAAATTTTGCTCAGTTTCAAAATGAGCCAACCTCGGAACTGTGGTAAAAATCCTTTCCATCTATTTCCTCACCAGTCTCTGAATTCATTTTGGTCAGCATCAAGATTCACATTTAAATAAATATTTTTCTCAAACCTATTTTTTCTCTGAAAAGATAATTAGAGGTGTTTTATACACACAGTGAATGGGTGTTGATACTATATGTCCTTGTGGTTGTGAGAATCTCAGGTATGCATACCTCCCGTTTTTGCCCCAGAAAGATCCATAGTTTCCTTAAGTTGCCTTTTGCTACCTTCAGAACTAGTGGTGAACTTAGGTAGTTTTTGAATCTGCACTTAACAGCCTTGGCTACAGTAGTTGTATGGGTTCTTGACAATATAATGAGCAGATTACTTAAGGTTGAGGGTGGTAAATCAGTCTGCTGTGACTGGGTCCCATTCTTCTCTTTCTTTAATATGGGAACCTGGAATTCAGTCCCAAAGTTCTGCTCTAATGGCTCCTCTGGGATTTCTCATTTGTTTTGTTTTGTTTTGTTAGGTTCCTCCAAATCTATCAGCTAATCATCATCAAACTCCAATTGAAAAGGATGAAGCACCAGAGACACACTTGAAGGTTGCAATGCAGGCATTGGTGGACCACTTCAAGATGATGGAGTTTCTACACGTGAGAGTAAATCCACAAGATTTCTCTTTATCTTCTTCCTCTTCTTCCTCTTCACTGTACACAATCCACAGCTCACTTAGATCCACCTTGTGTTTTAATCTGAATGTTGTGCCAGATCTAAGAGAAAAAAAGCAGCATTGGCTGAATTGCATTTCATTCCTATTAGGGGTCTTCTGCAAATATTTTCACTGTGTTGCTGAAGAGCCTCCATTTTGTACAATACAATGAGAGGTATCTCTACCAGTATGTGTCAGCAACACAATCCACATATTAAAACTCTGATGGAGGAGTTGATGGGCAATTTAAAGCAGAGGGCAAACTGTGCATGTGTGTATGGGGTGGGTGGGAAGTGAGTACTGGACTGCTCCCTGTTTTTGTTTTTATTCTCAAAACTGTTCTTCCATTCATTCTCTCCCTGGATATTACTTCCAATCTTGCAGTCACAGTGAAAGAAATATATCTGGGGGGAATAATTTCTGAGCCAAAAGAGTTAGCAAGAAAATACATCAGCATCCCTTTGCATTGTGGGTTTTAAATATTTCCCATCTCCATTTTATAGCAAAATATATGGTTGATGCCCCTTTGGTGCTACAACATATAGCTTGACATGCAAGAGAGAATCAGTGTGTTGCCTTGGTTTGAGTGCTGGATCTGTAGACTGAGGTTAAAAACCCTGTTCTGCCATGGAAACCCACTGGATAAATTTAGACAAGTCACACTCCAGAGGAAAGCAATGGCAGATCTCTCTGAACAAATCTTGCCAAGAAAACTTCATGATAGATTCACCTTAGGGTCTCCATATATCAGAAATGATCTGAAAGCGCACAACAAAAACATGCAAATTGGCCCACATGTCCTGGATTTTCAGGTGGGGAGGTGCAAATGTCACTCCAGTGCCAGTTTTTCCCAGTCAGCTTGGAACCAACATGTTCTTTTTATACTGGTTTAAATCACTTTATATAATTTTTTCCACCCTCTATAAGGAGCTGAAGACAACATCGTTGATATAATTTCCAGCCATTTATCTTCAGGCAGGTTAGACTGAAAAAGAGTAACTGACCCAAAGAAGATGTCATCAGTCTCCTTAAATTTAACGGTAGTTTTCCTCAGTCTCCACACTTCTAACCCAACATTTTGACCACTCTGGATGCAATTCTGTACTCAGTTGCCTTTGAACTATCTATTGAAGCGAATGAGATTAGACATGTACAGGACTGAACTGTAGATCAAACTAACTCTATGTGCAGTGTATGTTAGAAGAAAGCTTCACTACCTAAGTAAAGAAATAAATATTATAGAAACCCTAGCATTTGACAGGTGAAAAGTAGGAAAAGTCTTGACAAAACCGAACGAGAGAAATACACTTGAAAAGAAATGTGTGTTTCTTCTCCTAAGTGAAGTCATAAAACTAATGGGAAAACGTCACTGGTCTGAGAGAAGCAGCCTTCTTTGGTAGTCTCTTGTGAAATTGTGTATTTTTTCTCATGTTACAGCCACTAATCTTACAAAAACTCTTCCTTTTCTAATCCTGTCTAGCAAACAAGTTACTTTTCACATTTGCATCTGTGGTTTTTGTAAACAGAACACGTCTTGAGCTCTTATTGAAAGATAGGAATCTCAGAGATAGTTTTATTGGAGTAAATTGTGTGTTGTGATGTGAGGGCTGCAAGAGAAAGCAACTGTTGGGTCCTATGAAATATGAATTTAAGTTCTGAGAGGTTTGGTTTAGGGAAGATCATATGAAGGAAAGGGGAGAGAAAACAAATGAAGTAACAGAGGTGACTGTAGGAACATGGTGGGACACCATAAGTAAAATATTTTTATGGATAGGAATTGAGTTCTTATGGAGGAAAGGACAAACCTTTGTCCACTTCAGCTAATTTGTCCACTTCAGTTATGTCCAGTAACCTAACCAGCCAGTCCTCGTTTAGCTGAATAGTCTTCCATTTCTGAGCATAAAACAATTTTGCTGCTGTTGTCATATGCCACAATATCTTGCCATATTTCTTTCCCTGTTGCTCTTCTTCTAGTATCAAAGTTCTGGTTTTATTTGAATGTTAACTTTCAACATTTTTTTGTAATATAAGATATATTTGATTCCAGAATTGTTTGGCCTTCTCCCACGTTTACCACATGTGGTAAAAAGTTCCCACTTGCTGCTCACATTTCCAGCATTTATTAGATATGACTTTGTGCATTTTGGTCAACTTTTCTGGTGTCAAATACCAAAGATACATAATCTTGTAAAAATTCTCTTTAAGACCATAACATAATATAAATTTGATTGCCTCGTCCACATTCTTTGCCATTGCTCCAACAATATATTATGCTCAACATTTTGTGCCCATTTCATCATGTAAACTTTCATGATCTTTTTTCCCGTATTTTTTAAAATTTATTTTATTGAGTATATAAAATAACACCATACAAAACACACTCAATACAATTACACTTCTAAAAAAGTAACAACAATAACAATAAAAATAAACAAAAAGGTAAACTATCTAAACAGATTAACTATTTAACACACTAACAAATTAATATCAAATCTATCAAACTGAAGACACGATTAATAAAAAACAAAAAAGAAGAAAAGAACAAATACGCATAATTAAAAGGTGGTTCCTGCCCCAGCTATCAACTACCCATAGTAATCTATATAAACTCTAATATAGTGAAACTAACAAATAAAACTAAGATTAATGTTTGTTGCATAATCTTAATTCAATAATATGAAATAGTAAATAAGTATACATGTATGTACCCATAGTTGATTAATATCATTAGTATAAAACTATAAAAATCTAAGTAGATTAGTCAAATTCAGATTTTTTAGTATCTAATACAGAGGGTCATCTCCTTTGTATAGAAGGCTTCTTGTGAAGACACAAAAAAAGGTGTTTTAGGATGTAACTGTTGTAGGCACTGATTGTCCATTGTCAGGCAACAGAGTGCCAAGATATTCAGCAGGCAACAAAAACAGCTTAGCAGTCCAATAAAGCTTGCCTGGTCAGGGTGAAGCAGAAGTGAAGTCAAGTGTCAGTCTAAAGGTCAGGAATCAAGTGGGCGGCAAGGTCAGGTGGTCCAAAGGTCAGAGAAAGTAGGCAGATGGTGAGCAAGGAATCTGTAGCACACATGAAGTCAAGGACCAGCAAACACACAAGGCATTGGGCCACTGCACTCTACCTTCCTTAAGAAGGCTAGAGCCAGCTGGCTCTCATCCCACCCTGATTAGCTCCTGGTGTAGTTGCATCTGCTTGTCCTCCTTTGAGGCCACTGTTCACTTGGAGAAACTGATTCCTGTCCCATGACACTAACCTTTGTTGATATTTGTTTCATATTCTCAACAAAACTTTTCTCACATACTGGTTATTAAAACCCATGTTCACTTTAGTTTTATCATACCACAAGTACCAATGCCACCCAAACCTCTGTTCATGCCCCCTCAAGATCCAGTAACCTCTTATTTGTCAATATACTCCAGTTTTTCAACCAAACCAAATAGCATGCAAAAAAGAATGCTGTTTCAGATGTGGCAATCCCAACCTTTCTCTTTGTTTAGCATCCTGTAAAAATTTATATTCAACTCTATGTTTTTTCCTTTGCCATATAAATTGCAATAACTCAGTGTGCCATTGTATAAATAAAGTATCATTGGTCAAAATCAGACCTGGCACAAGAACAACATCTTAGGTAATACATTCATTTTAATCATAGAGATTCTACCCAATAATTATAGTTTAAGCTTCTCCCATCTTTGCAATATTAAAAAAAATCTCATTCCATGTTTTGATGAAATTATTCTTCAATAACATACAATTTGCCATAATAACACCTAAATACTTCATTTTTTCTTTATTTTGAATCCCAGCTTTTCCCTCAGATGCCCTTGGTCTTCCTTTTTCATATTCTTTGTCAACATACCGTAATTGGTTTTTCTTTATCTTGAATCTTGCTATATCTCCAAATTCTCTTTCTAACTATCTTTCTAACAACACATGTATACATTCAATAGGATTATCTACAGTAATCACTAAGTAAAAATTTGCAGCTCCTTTATGACACTCAAACTCTGCTGCCTAAGGTGGCCACCTCATTCTGCCTAATAATAGAGCCGGCTCAGTTCTATCTAAGTTCAGATTTCACTTACTATACCATATTAGGTGTTATTTCCAGGCAGCACTTCTTACTTTGCTAAGAATATCACACAACAAAGATTTCTGCTTCTGGTAGGCCAGGGGTGGATGTCTGGGTGTTAGAAGGCAGGCTAGCATGTGAAACCATTAACTCATCGGCAGGCAACTGCCTTCCTCTGAAGCTGAGAGAATGGAACTTGTCTAAGGGCACCCAGTGGGTTTCCACTGCTGAATGGAGATTTGAAATCTGTTCTCCTAGAGTCCTACTCAGACCACTATATCACACTTGCTCTCCCTCTGTGAGCCACAAAAATGCCCACTCCTGCTTTACACTGAGAGAAAAAATTAGGGGCAAATTGTAAATCATCCTTGGGACTACTTAACATGCAAAGTGTCCAGAGCTCAGAATATAACAGAACTGTATTCATAATGGAATAGCTGGTTTAAACCCAAGCTTCACCCAACAACACTCAAAAGATGGTTCCATAAATCTTAGTTCTTGGTCTCATGGAAGCAAGTCTGCTAATTTCGTGGAACTTCCCATTTTAAACCATTTTAGACTCACCACAAACACAACCGTTCTTACAGTATTTTGGAACTTCTGCTTTCAGTTTTACTCAAAGGCTGTTTCCGCACTAGACTGTTACAGTGCTATTATTCCACTTTCAACATCCTATGGAATCCTGGGGTCTGCAGTTTAGGGAGGGGCCTTTGAGGAATAATAGCACTATAACAGCACTTTGAGTGGAATAATAGCACTGTAACAGAACTATAACAGTCTAGTGTGGAAATGGCCAAAGATAAGGAATGCATAAGTAATGGAGTCTTATTTACCAGAGAGTAAGTCCTAGTGATAATAGTGGAAGTTAGTTCTGAGTAAACAGGTATATCATTGTATTGGAAACCCATGGTCACCGCCCAGAAGTGATCTGCTGTAGATTGGGAAGGGTTTCTTTCTTTCTTTTCTTTCTTTCTTTATTTGTATCCCGCCTCTCCATATGGATTGAGGCGGCGAACAACTTACAAATAGGATGTATTTCTATTTCTGGCTCTTAACAATAACTACAACAATATTTTTCCTTCCTAAATTAATTTCAGAAATTAAGAAAAAAATGCGGGTAACCCAGAGTTGAATGGATTCTGAAATCAATTCAGATGTGGTACTCAAAACAAATGTCTAGACTCACAGAGTGACTAAAGGAGCCCTGCCCTTTAATTCTAAGGGCCTTTCCACACTACACTGTTCTAGTGCTATTATTCCACTTTCAACATCCTTGGGGGAATTCTGAAGTTTGTAGTTTATTGAGGCCAAAGAGCTCTCTGGCTGAGAATTCTAAATGACCCTCCCTAAACTTCAGATCCCAGGATTCCACAGGATGTTGAAAGTGGAATAATAGCACTATAACAGTGTAGTGCAGAAAGGCCCCAAGTATATACCAATTGCACCCAGCTCTGGTTGATGAATCCTGAGATTCTAGTTTTTTATACAGAGCATCTGACAGTCTGATGTAAAATACTAGAATTATATAAACTGGGGATAAGGAAAGTGTGACTCCGGCGCTGTATGAAGCCCCCAAGGCTCTGTTTTCCACCCATTGATCTGTCAAGACTCCCCAGACCAGCCTATTTCTACCGTCTCCTCAAAGGAACAAATGACCTCTCTTAGAAGTTTCCAGGAGCAACAATTCACCTTTTCATTAGGTAGCACAGCCACGTGTACTGTTTAACATTAATAACACCTATCTGTTTTTCAAAAACTAAAGTGGACTTCTGGATGGTTCTGAGTTTTCCTTTTTTCTTGGCATTGTTGATAGGTCATGTGGTCCCTCAGATGCTCTCAGGGCCAGAAAATTGGCCTTCAGGCCCACTGGAGTTGCCAAACCCTGATATGAATGTTAAGTAACTACCTTAATGTTAAGTAGCTACACTAAAGGCACCAGATCAGGCAGTGTCATCCCTGGTTAGCGCTTGGATGTGAAACTGCAAGGAAGACCAGGTGCTATAGGTTCTATTTCAGAGAGAGGAAGGAACTGACAAAACCACCTTTGAGGATTTCTTGCTTAAGAAAACCATGAGGTTGTCATAAGCTGACAGGAAACTTCAAGGCGAGCACACACAATAGCATTATCTTTTTTGTGAAAATGGGAATTAAATATTCAGTCATTACCATAACATTATCTTCTTTGTGAAATGGGAGTTAAATACTCAGAGGTTACCAAAACAGCTCACTATGATGTTTATGGTAAAATTAATAGTAGAGATTATGAGATTTGCTAATTTGCTAATACAAATATTGAAATCAACACTGATTCAGAAGAGGTAAGATCTATTCTTACCAAAATATATAAGAGCAGTAAAATAAAACTTTAGGGTGAGTAATCTGTGAAGTATTGACTTTCTGAATACAGCCTACTTTATTGGAAGAATGTAGGAGGGTAGTTAAAGGTCAAAATCACACTGGTGGTCTTTTTGCCAAGTGGAGGAGTGTGGTATGTGCTGGAAGAGACAAAATGAAAGAAGCTACTATTGCAAAGGTGAAAAGTGAGGGGGGATTTCAAAAGTGCTCTCTCTGTCTCTCTCTCTCAGACAATTGCAAGGAGAGAAAAAAACGAACCATTCTTGTGCATTCTAGCTCTGAAATAATTTCTCTCTGCTGCTATTGGACAGTGTGTGAGGGTGATATAATCAATCAACAACATATGGATTTCTGAAGCTGAGAATTCAAAACTTAACTAGCAAGCTTGAGGAAAATGGAACATTACGGTAACCACAGAAGGCTGAGAGTCTGTTGGGGATAGAAAGAGTAGAAAACAGAGGAGGAGGAACGGGAATGGTGAATGGAACGGCATATTCTGGAAAAGGTCATGGGTGTATGACTGAAACTCTGAACAAGCACACACCACATCAGGAAGGTGATTGCATGCATGGATAAGCTGACATAGTTCTGTGAGGACTGCACCATGTATCCCATCTATCCACCTGAATGTCTGGATCATTGGCTTGCTTTTACACTGATACAGAACTACAGTGGAGTCATACCCATAAATGTGTGTAATTCAGGTTTCCCATGCCTTTTCGCAAAATGCTTAACAAGGAAAATGCAAACAGAACTGAACATCAGATAGAATTCCAGTTGATCACTATGTTTGTGCTGATACTTTTTTGAGGGTTGTAGAATGGCTCCAAGCAGCCTACACTGTTGATCCAACATCTTGCTTTCTTCACTGCTACTGTACCTGTAACCTTTCCCCTCCTCCTCCTCCCACAACCAATACCGGCATAGTTATGCCAGCATGGTGTGCAAAGAAGATTCTGGCCAATTTGTCCTGTTTATGTTTTTTACCATATTTTAATTTTTTTTTAAATGTGTTTTTGTTTGTGTGCATCACCATAGCACTCTCATGGCATGAGAGTTGTTTTTTGCTGTTCAGATGGCTTTGACTTATAACAACTCTATCTGTGAGAAAGCTCCAATCATTAACAACCCTGCTCAGGTCTTGCAAAGTCAGAGCTGTGTGTGCTTCCTTGACTGATCCAATCCCCTTGTAATTCAGGCTTCCTTTTTCCTACTGCCTTCCACTTTACTGAGTATTATCAAGTTTTCCAGTGAATGGATCATATTATATCATGATATGTTCAAAATAAGATAGCCTCAATTTAAGATGTTTTGGTTTCCATTAAGAGTGCAGTCTTAATTTGATCTGGGACCTATTTATTTGTCCTTTGGCTGTCCTTGGTAGAACTCTCCTCCACCACATTTCATATGAGTTGGTACAAATTATTTGTGTGTGCTTATGTTGAGAGCCAGTGTGGCGCAGTGGTTTGAGCACTGGACAATGACTCTGGACACCAGGTTCAATTCCCCATTCAGCCATGGAAACCCACTAGGTGACCTTAGGTGAGTAACACACTCTCAGTCCCCAGAAAACCCCATAATAGGTTCACCTTAGGGTTGCTATAAGTCAGAAATGACTTGAAGGCACACAACAATGTTCTGAGGCAACAAGCAAATGCTTGGTAATCAATCAAGTGTGCTTATATGTAGGATAGGAGAGTAGATGCCATTTTGTCCTCTGTCTCAGGTAGCAAAATGTTTTGGGCCAGACTTGATAATGTGAACAGAACGGTTTTCCATTTGCTTCAGAACAATGAAGCAAGTAGTGAACAAAAACATCTACGCATGATTCATTCACTCTGTTCTAAATAA
Source organism: Ctenosaura bakeri (assembly GCA_948474755.1). Classification (NCBI taxonomy): domain Eukaryota; kingdom Metazoa; phylum Chordata; class Lepidosauria; order Squamata; family Iguanidae; genus Ctenosaura; species Ctenosaura bakeri. Next base: position 71,573 of record CAOLHI010004559.1, read on the forward strand.
ACCAGCAGCAAGTTTCATTTTCAGACCGACCTTTTCCTCTTTTGAGAGTTTTGCTCTGAAAAAGCCCCAGAGAGAATAGCTTTGCCACTACTGATCAACTGTGGGATTTCCCCAAAACTGTTTACAATAGACTGGGGGACTTTTTTTTTTTTTAAAACATATATAACACATGCAATGTTTTCTTGGATTATCTGCAAGGGATATTATGAAATTGCAGAATGGGAAAAGAAGTACTCAGCAAACAGTGAGAAGTAATATTCTGTTCCAATATAATGTTTTGAGCAATGCAAATGCAAGGCTATCAGCAATAATTGCAAGTAATAGAGGAATGGCATTTGACAGCAACATCATTTTAGCAAAGGGTTCTGATTTCAGTGTTAATTGTTCTCCTATCTGTTCAAGTACATATTTTTGCACTGGGGTGTTTAGGGAAAAAAAGATTTCACAAATGTAGAAAAATGTCTCAGCTGCTAGAATGTGAATTATTTAAATCAGAGATGGAGAAAGTATGGCCTATGGGTTTCACCCAACAGCTAAGGCCATTTTGTAATACTTATGGCCCCAGCACCTCCCCCATTTTCAGATTATTAATTTTTTAGACTTTAATAGAAATAAGTTTAATTTTTTTTTTTTTTTTTTGGGAAATTTTAAAATAATTGTCCCAAAGTACCACAGAATATCTCTAGGGATATGGAGGCATTTTTGCCGTGTTTTGATCCTTCTATGCCATTTTTGGCCCAGGGGACATCTTTTTTCCAACTGGCCATTCCTAAGCCTATAACATTCCAGCTTCACTAACAAGCATAGCATATTTCCCCCCAACCTTCTGGAAGGTGTTGGGGGGGGTATTTTGGTACAAATTATTTTATTTTGGATGGGTGGGGACAGTGGACGGGTATGTCTCACTTCCAACAGTTGCCCACTCCCAACCAAATTTTTATCCAGTTACAAGGCATGGCATCTATACATCAGAGCTTGGGGGAAGTTGCCTTTTAGACTACACGTCCCCCAGTCCCTTAGCCAGTCTGACCACTGAGGTCATGTTGGCTGAGAAATTCTGGCAGATTGGTCCAAAATAGGAACTTTTCTCAGGTTGTGTTACATATCCGTCTACATACAGAGGGTGCCAGAATCAGAGAATGTGGGGTTCCTACGTAGTAAATATTACTGTTATAGCCATCCAATGGTTCTGTTTCAGAATGTTCAGTGGCAATTCCCAGTACTAGCAGCAATATTTTATGCCAACCCAGATTTTTTTTTTTAAAAAAAAATATAGAATTCATTGCAGGGGGAAAAAAGACTCAAAAGGTTCAATTCTTGCAATTCATACCAGATTCCTTAGCCATTTATCCTCTTTACTGGATAGGAGGAGGGAACACAGACTTCCTTAACACTACAGTTTTTAAGAACTTTGTTCCTTTTAAAAAAGAAGGCATACCCCTGTGGGTCTCACAATCCAGAGCCAATAGTGAGCAAAGGGACCAAAGCAATCTAAAAGCTGATTGGCCAAATAGCCTACAGTGTCATGAGATTTGAATGATTATTGTCCAATTGCCTATTATGTCAAACAGATTCCTTCCTCCTTCCACCCCACATCTATAGAGACTGAAGGAAATGTTCTTCTGGATGCAAAAAGCATCAAAAGACATGAACCAGCAATAGCTGATGCTATCTCTTGTGAGAGCTCTTTCTACTTTACATTAACCTGGAAGAGCCTCATACTTTTCAGTAGTACAGTTACCTCTTTATGATTTAAAGTAGAAAGCTAAGGAACATGCTAAGTAAGAAGGAATAAAACATAACATAGTAGTGTCAGAGAAGCCTAATAAAAGACCACAAGATTCCACTCATGCCATGTGTGAAAACAGTACAAGATTCCAAGCAGTGGGCTGAAGCAAGAAAAAGTCCCATTGTATGCACAATCTTAAGCATTTCTACTCAGAAGTGTGAGTTCCAAGGGGACTTACCCCCAAGTAAATGTGGATAGGATTGCAGCTTTCAATAGAACTAAAGCCAGGCATTAACTGTTGCAACTCTAATCAGTCCTAGCCAGCATAGCCAATGGTGAGTGCTGGGAGCTGCAGTCTCCATCCTTGAAGTAACCACCTACCTTAGCTTCCTCCAGATCTAACCCACTGCTAATAGAACAACTGCAACATAACACTAACAAGAATAGCCCTATCAGAAAAGGTTGGACCAAACCTCAAGAAAAATACTTTGTGATCTAAGTGTAAATGTCATGTTGCTTTAATTGCTTTAATTGTTAAGTGCACCTGTGGAAAGGAATGTGACTTGAGCTAGTTTGTGCTGAGTCATGCTGATGAGCACCAGGTGCAGACAATACAAGGGTTGGCCAGGATTGGCTAGGTGTCTGTACAAAGGTAGCACAATCCCAGCCAACAACTGCATATGTTGCCTGATGCATGTTGCCTGAGGCTCTGCTGGAAAGAGCAAGCTAGATATGCTGGATTGCCATCTGGACTTTGTAAATATTGATACACCAGCTGTGCCCCTTCCTGGACCTGGAACACCTAAAAACAGTGGTACATGTGCTGGTAACTTCACGACTTGACTTCTGCAATGCGCTCTACATAGGGCTACCCATGTGCTTAGTCTGGAAACTTCAATTAGTTCAGAATATGGCAGCCAGGTTGGTTACCGGAAGATCTAAAACTGACCACATAACACCAATTCTGAAGTCTTTACATTGGCTGCCTATTAGTTTCCAGGCACAGTACAAAGTATTGGTTCTTACCTTTAAAGCCCTTCATGGCTCGGGGCCAGCCTACCTGTGGGATCGCCTTCTCCCATATAATCCGCCCAACACACTAAGGTTCTCTGGGAGGAATTTACTGCAGCCAGTCAGAACTAGGTTGGCTGCCGTTACCCAGAGGACCTTCTCTTCTATTGCTCCCAAGTTATGGAACGGCCTACCGGAGGAGATACCCAGCATACTACCAGTCTTGATTGCTTTAAAAAAGCAGTCAAGACTGTTCTCTTCCCACAGGCCTTCCCAGACTAGTGCTCCACTGCCTCCCATCACCTGTCCTCTTGTTTTTAATAGTTAATGTGTTTTAGGGGTTGGTGGGTGGGGAGGATGGGTTATATTTTAATGTTTTTAATGTATTTGATATACTGTTGTAATGCTGCCTCGATCCATTGGGAGAGGCGGGATATAAATATTATTATTATTATTATTATTATATATTTTGTATCAAAGAATAAAGAGCTTCCACATTGGAAGATTACAAGCTGAGTGGGTGAGTGTTACTGGCTTAGTGCATTTGCTGCTAAAGGTGTTCTCTGCAGTTTGGCATGCTTTGACAGCTGTGTGGAGCTATCTCTGCTTATCTACATAGAGTTTTTCCTGGCTGGTTTTTCTTTATTTTCCCCCTCATTCTCAGGACAGGTCCAACAATAAGGCCCTTTTCGCACGGGCCTTTTCTCGCGCGACAGCCCCGTGAGTCTCGCGGGAGTGGGAGCGTTGCTCTGCACGACGCACTCCCACTTCCACCGGGCTCACGGAGCTGAAGCGGCGCGAGCGCAGGTTTTTTGATTTTCGCTTTGAAGTGAAAATCACCCGCGCTCGCGCAACGCTCCCGGCGCCCGCACGCACTTACCTCTTGTGCGGAGCGTCGGGGAGCCGGCTGGGTCGCGCTTCCTTCCCTCTGCCCCTGCGGAAGGAAGGGACGGGGCGGGGTGCTAGCACGACGGATGCGACACTTCCTGCTTCGCGCGCGCGGGGGGCGGACGTGACAAGCGCCTTTCTCACGCGCGGGGGGGATGGACGGACGCGCGAGCCGCCGCCTCCGGGAGGCTGCCGCTTCCCCGCTCGTTCCTTCGCCTGCGGAAGGAAGGAGGGGGAAGCGGCAGCCTCGCGGAGAAGGCTTCTTGCGCGAGCCGCCCTCCTCCGTCGCGCAAGCGCCAGCGCCGCGAAAAGGGCCTAAGACTAATAAGTCTAAGCCATTCTAGCAGTCTCAGCCTTAGCTCAACCCATTTGCTTTTTCAAAGAAAAACCACTTACAGGGATGTTGAAAGGAAGAAAAGAAGGTGTATTTCTGCACTAGCTAGGGGCAAGTGTTGTACCTCTTTTTTTTTTTTTTTAAACAATACTTGGATTTCTCTCATGGTGGGAATTCTAAGTGGGAATCAAAGAAAGGGTTGTGATTATTCACAGATGGCTCTAGAAGCCCCTGTAACCTCTTAAATGTACTGAAAATGCTGGGTTTGGTAAATATCTTTTTTGAACAGTTGTGTATGTCAGAGGAAGTGCAATGTCTACAAACAGTGCAGACATATATCTGGAGGGGGAAGAGGCTGATAGGTCCCTTGGGACAGAATCCTTTGCTAATTTTTTTCTCAAAGGAAGCAACAAGTAATTTTAGCAGTTTTCTTCTCACTGAAAGAAAGTCTTCCAATGTGAAACGTTTTCAAAGACTGTTCCTAGTTTGAGATTTATTCTGTGGAAAATTCACACATGGTATTTTTATGAAGAAAGAAGTGTTTACTTCACAGGAATCATCATTTTATGCAAATAAACCAATATTTCTGTGAAGAAACATTATTTTCTGTGCAGAAGATTCTGGTTTTTGTGTAAAAAAAAATCATGTGCAAATTCTGCATGGAAAAAGTCTTATACTTCAGACTCTCACTGGTCCAGGATTCTCTTTGTCAGAATTTTCTGACACTAGGAGAAATACATTTTTGACCATTTTTCACATTCTTTGCATCTCTGCCGAGGGCGCACAAACCCCACTGCTGCTCTAGTGTGATGAATGAGGGAGGAAAACGTCTGCCTTTTTCCATATTACACATCTTTGTATAAACCAATGTCATGTCCCTCTTTCTTATCATATCTCCTGTAAGCCTTCTATTGTAGAGGACATACTCCATCCCTCCCCCCGATTATTCTGGTTTCCTCTCTGTAAAACATGGATGGGCAGCTCTAGCCTTCCAGGTATTTTTCAGATTGCAGTTCCCATAATCCTTTGCCATTGGGTATGCTAGATATGGTTGCTGGAAGCTGTAGGCCAAAAAATCCTGGTGGAAATGGCAGCAGGAGTAGCAACCACTTTGGTGGTCTGCTCACCAATGAAATCTCCTAGAATGCCCTAGACAGAGCATTGTTTCACAGCACTGTGAGATTACGAAACATGATGGAAATATGTAGAAAACATTCTGGAAAACAGGGGGGGGGTTTGTGGTGAGGGGTGGAATAGGAACAAGAAAATCTCTGAAGAAATGTCTTGAGAATTTTTCAAGCAATTCTAGCTTTTGTGGTGAAGAGATTATCCCTCACCATGAAACCATGAAACTACTATCAATTCAGAAGCTGTCAGCTGCATTGAGATGAAAATTATGTTTCATTTGCAAAGAATGTAGCTTAATCCAGGTTCAAAACACCAGACATTAAATTTAGTATCTATCAGGGGGATTAAATGATTGTCTAATTTGTTTATATCAGTTTTCCTGGGCAAGCCACCTTGTGTGGGAGGGAGAATATCCTCCAATTGTGTAAATCCTACATTAGTTGAGTGAGAGTAATGCAGAAAGTTATATTTCTTACTTTAGTTTGGCAAAAACGAGGGAACTGCTGAAGAGGAAAAGATGTCTCTCTCTGGTTTTCATGCCTTCGGTTATGAGCGTGCTCTCTGTGATTATCAGTTCTGAACCTTCATCGGTCAAGCCTAGCACAAAAGGACATTGCTCAACAGGTACCAGGCAACCAGAGTTGTCTCTGGAAAACAGAACAGAGATATTAATCTTTCCATATGAAAGAGCCAGGCTGGGCAATGGTTTCACATATCCCAGAGAAGTCAAGGTGAATAATGTGATTAGAATGGATGTTAAAGCTACAGTAAACATTAAATAAAAAAGACAACCATGAGCAAATAGCCCCTCTTTCAAAATTATCCATGCTGTTTTTATACAGAGAAATGTGGGGGCATTTCACCAAATTTCTCAAGGGGAAAAAGAAATTTTCCAGCTAATCCTTGGGGTAGGGTGTTTCCCTTATTGTCAGTGGCTGTAGCACAATTTTCTCCTCCCTCCGCACCAAGCATTACTTTTCTTTTATTGCTGCTTCTTCTGCATGGCAGTACCAAATATACTGACAGAATGGCCACTATTTTGCATTCTCACGACACCTCTGACAGTGTTGGGGAGAGAATGTTGGTTGGTGACCGTTTAACAAAAGTGATATATATTGTGGAAGATGGGGGGAAGAATTCTGCAAAGTGGCCTTCTTCTTTTGGAGATGTAATTGTCAGAGTGTAGAGAGAGAGAAATTTTTTAGAAATATTATCCAAAATATGTATTTTGAAAAACTTTGGCTCAGTTTTGTAATGCATACCCACCCCAAGACAATGATTAGGTGGAACACACAGTGGAAAGGAAGGAGAAACATCTCACTATGTTGCTGTATTTGCTCCTGTGCACATGGAAGAATATTATTTATATAAACTGGGGTCAGGGGGAATCTTTGGTCCTCTAGATGTGAGTGAACTACTACACCCAACATGACATACTAGCCAGATTGGCTTGGGCTAACGGGAATCAGAGTTCAACACCTTCTGAAGGGCCACAGGTTCACTAGTCCTGATATAAACCTGTGGAAGTTGAGTGTTCCTGCTACATAGTTTCTCTTTACAAAGGATTTCAGTTTTAACTCAAAACAGCCTCCTGGATAAGTCCTATTGAACTTAACGTTTACATAAAAACAGAGAACAAATCGTGCTGTATCAAGACCAAAAGCCTATTCAGTCCAGCATTCTGTTTCCACAGTAGACAGTCAGATGCTACAGAAAGCTTGCAAGAGGGATGTGAGTCCAATGCTACCCTCCAACACACGTTCTCTGGCAAATGGTATTGAGAGACATTTTCCCTCCATTACTGCTATAGCCATGATGAGTTTTTATCCCAACCTTCATGAGTACATTTGCATAGGCATGTGCTCATAGGTCATCAAAAGGAGCAGCACATTGACTTCTAAATAGTTCATGGAAATAGTGCACAGGTAGTCCGCACTGCAGAGCATTTTACACCACATAATTATAGTACTTTGATTCCAATGTAACTGTCATGGCTGCATCCCATGGAATTCTCAAATCTGTAGTTTGGGAAGGCGCTACAGTCTCTGGCAGAGGAGTGTAACTACCTCCTGAAAATCCCAGGGTTCCATAGGATGGAACCATGGCAATTAAAGTGGTAGCAAAGTGCTATAATTGTGTTGTACAAAAGGGTCCTGCCTTTACAAAATGACTGAAACATCTTTGTTGCTTTATGTTTGAACTACCTAAAACTCTTTTCCTCCATCTTTTTCAGTTGGTATTATTTTAATTATAATGAAGGACCATCCATTGGCCTGACAAATCCACCGAGAAGATTAGTCCATTATTGTATCAAACCCACAAAACCTAACAGATATTTTCAGACATTATATTTTAGAGCCCATCCCTGTTTCAGCATGAGGGACCTCTCAGCTACCATGGCTGGATGCAAAGCAGGGCATGACCTCTGAAAATTTTGTAGAGCAGAGGGGATTCTAGTAGGTGTGGCTTGACATGTGATGCAACATACACTTGCTGAATTTCTCTTTTCTGTAGAGCAATGGAAGATGTAGGTTTGAGTATTGGACTATGACTCCAGAGGCCAGGATTCAGTTTCCTGATCAGATATTCAAACTAATTGGGTGACCTTGGGCACATCACACACTATCAGCCCCAGAACATCCCATGATAGGTTCTCCTTAGGGTCACCATAAGTTGGCAACAACTTGAAGGCACACAATAATTACAACAACAAATTTTACTATAGTCATAAAGCTTTAGAGATTTTTTTTTTAATTCACAGCCACTGGGAAAGTGGTGGACCACGGCCCAGAGCTCCTGTGCTAAGTTATCATATCTACCCATATTTGAAGGGTTTGACTCACCGGCTGGATGACAACCAAGGCTTGCTCAAAGCTTTAGGGAACAAAAGTGAAGGAGCTGAACTCCGACGATGAATGACATTCTTGAGGAGCTTAAACAAAGCAAGAGGTGTGCAAGCTCATTAGCTTCTTGTGCATCCTATGTCATGTACCATTTGCCCCCTGCATTTTGCCTTTGAATCAGAAGACATTATGTGCAGCTCATGGATGGTGGACTCTGTGAACTTAGAGCAGGGCTGGAAAATGTGTGGCCATCCAGATGTTGTCAGGCTGCAACTGCCATAATCCCCAGACACCATTACCAATATTGAGGGATGACGGAGTCACAATCTGAAAACATCTGAAGTGCCATAGGCTTCCTAGCCCAAGGGTTTAGTTGGGAGGCGCAAAATGAGGACATTGTCCCCAATGAAATTGTCCTTCAGCCTTCAAATTTTTAGCATTCCGGTGAATGAGACACTGAAATCATTCACACTTTGAATTCTTACAATTTTTGTGCTCTTGTTTTCTTGGTAACTTTGCCTGCCTCTTTCCTTTGAAAGCTTAACCCATATTTTTAATTGCTCCACTGAAATGTTAAGTTACTTCAATGCTAGAAATTGTGCAAATGAAGGAAAATTCATGGTGGAGGGGGCAGAATTCTTACTGGGGGGCATGCCCCCATTTTGTACTCCTCTTTCCAGCCCTCAGTGCTGCTCTTTAATGGAATTCACAGCCTGGGAAAGTGGTGGACCTTAGCTAACATTGTGTTGGCTAACATTGTGTCTGGAGAAGAGAAAGCTTTAAAATAATAATAAAATAAAAATGAATAAACACAATCCATTTATATTTAAGATTTTTTTTAAAAAAGCAGGGCAAATCTACCTAAATTCCTAGGACAGGGAAAGAGATTTTATTCCATCCCACCAATTTCTTTTAGAAGAAAAGGAGCAATTCAACAGTATTGGCAGGTACCATGGATACTAGGCCCCCATACTGAAGCTCTGAGGTGACCACTTAGCAAGTCCTCTTAACACCAACAGAGTCAGGAGGGAAGCAAAAGGTGAGAGTCAGCATAGTGTACCCTCCTCAAGAACCACTGGCAATGTTATGATAAACGTAAGTCTCCACTTGAGGGAGTAACACTTCTAAAAATGTGCTAAGCATATCCTCTGGTTTGATCCTTAAATGGCAGAGCCAAAGTTGCTAAATAACTATGTGTCATTTAATTATTTGATTTCTATCTTTCTCCTACAACTGGGACTCAAGAGGAAAAAAAAGATACACGTTAAAAGATAACATTTGGTTCTGTCTCTGAGGCCTCCAAATACATGAGTGTTCACAATTTTGTGTTATGTTTGATTTTTCACTAAGTAAGAGGACTGAGGTCTTTTTCTGAGTGTACGGAATGTTATTGACTCATTATTACTGTAATGCTTTGCAAGAAGTTCACCAAGCTTGTGCAGCAGAGAATGTGCCCAGGCTACATCCACCTACACTTTTTGGTTTCACAGCAGTGGGCTGATAGCAATGACTTTTTCATATTACTATTACTTGCTGTTACCAAGAAAAAAAAAGAGTATTTTTGGGATTTCATCTGCTGTGAGATTTTAGTAAATGAACCTATGAGAACACAGAGCACAGATACAGTTGAGAATACATATCTTGTTCAGCTCTTTTTTTAACAGTAATATTCGATACTGACTTCTTTTTTTAAAGTATTTTGAGGATCTTATCTGCTGTGAGATACTACTACTTAGCCTGTGTGAAGACAGAATGCAGCACATCATCTTCTGTGCTGCTACATCTTTATCATTTTAATGTATTATCTTCTACTAGCATGGGCTGCTAAAAGCTAACATGATATAGTGGTTTGAGCCTTGGACTCCAGGAGACCAAGGTTTAAATCCCCACTCAGCCATGGAAACCCATTTGGTGACCCTGAGCAAGTGATACTGTCTCAGCATGAGAAAAAAGCAAACCTCTTCCAAGAAAACCCTGTGACAGAATTTGCCGTAAGTTGGAGTTAACGTGAAAGCACATAACAACAGTAGTCTGCTAGAAGCGTGTCAGAGGGCTGAAGATATTTACATAAACATGACCTAATAAAAGCTTTAAAAAACCAAACCTATTGGTGTAGATTCAGACTTAATCATGCCTAAGGAATGGACTGGGATAATATGCTGGTTCCAGGCAGCAAGCTCCTGTTGCAGTAGTAATGGTTTAAGAAGCTCCATATGGAGTCAACTAAATCAGATAAAGAATATCTATAAGCAGCATCCAGGAAACACTCCCAGTTACATATAGAATCAGCAAACAAAGGAGATGAATGTCCAAAAATAAGGTCTAGGAAGCAGAGATGGGGCTTCCAGAAAGCCCTACCAAGAAGTTGTGTCGAGTGAAGGAAAGCCAGAGATGAAGTCTATCAACAAGCCAAAGTCAGATGCCAAATGAGCCAAAGATATATCAGGAAAAGCAGGTGATGAGAAATATTGGATATGGAGGTGTAATTTCCAGCCACACCACATACATTCCAACTATCCCAATTGGTAAGGGACAGTCCTAGTTAATCCCCTGCCATCTCACATTTTCAGCTGCTTTCAAAATGTTCCAGTTTCTGTCCTTTTCCCACTTTCCCATTCATCTTCAGCTTACCTCAACTACTGCAAATGGAGGCCCTTTCCGCACCAGGCAATTAGAACGGGGCACTATGTCCTCTTACGGAGATCGTCTGCACCTTGGAGCAGACTAGGAGCGGACTACTTACCAGAGATCGACCCCAAGTGGTCCTCCAGCGTGTTTTCTAAAGACCGCAAAAACCAGGTCTTTATTTTCCTGGAACGTGCCATTGCATTCCTGCTCCCTTGTGCATATTCGCAGGCTCGCACCAATGCGAGCCTGCGATCCGCGGAGGGCGGGCATTAGGCATGGCGAGCTTCAGCAGTTGGTTGGGACACACAACCAACTGGAAGCTGCCATTTTGGAAGCTGGAAGCAGCCATTTTGGAAGCCGGAGCAGTGCAGATCTACAGACCTCGCACTGCTCCAATTCGCCCTGGACCAAGGAGGAGTCCTGCAGAACGGCTTCAGGCACAGTCCGCGTTGCTTTGGACCCCAGGAGAAGCGGTAGGTAACGATTCCCTTGCCTCGTGTGGAGCGATTCCCTTGCCTCGTGTGGAAAGGGCCTGAGTCTCAAGTGCAAAAGTAACTTGCAGGGTGAGGAGAGGAGAGATGGAAGTGGAATCTTGCCCTTTTCAGAAGGCTCAGGCGAAAGCATCCTGCTTCAGCTTCACCTAGCTTGTGTGCTCTTCCTCATTAATAACTTTTGCCATCTTGGCCATACTCTGATGTCGCTTGGTCATATGTTACCCAGTTTTCATTGGTGAAATGTTGGAGGGTATGCTGCTGCTGGACAGCCAACACAATATAGTGATTTGAGGTTGGTACCAGGACTTTGGGAGCCCAGGCCTGGAATCCTCCTTTGGCCATGAAACCACACTAGGTGATCTTTGGCAAGTCATACTCTCTCAGCCTCAGAGGAAAACCCTCTCTGAACAATTTATGCCAAGAAAGACCTGTAAAAGGTTTACTTTAGAGTCATGATAAGTGTCTTGAAGACACGCAATGATAACAAATGCTCCTACTGCCTCTGCTAGCTACTCATCCATGACCTATATGTTGAATAACAGAGGCTCCTAAGAGAAGACTATGTGGAACTGGTTGCTATCAGTGAGGTCTCTGCAGCAGCCTTGTGACTCTTCAAAGAAGAGTTATGCTTAGAATTATGCTGACAAACTGAAATGTGGCCAGAGGATGACAATCAAGATGATAAAATGTATAGAAGTCAAGCCCTGCAAGGAATGGTTGAGGGAACTGTATGTGTCAGATTTGAAGGAGAGAAGACTGAGGCCTTTTCCGCATTTTATTTTTGAAATGGGGCAGCACGTCCTCCAGTGAGGACGTTCACATTTTGGGGCGAACTGGGTTCGGACTACTTACTGTTTGTCCGGACTTCAGCCCACTCCGGAATGCCCAGAACTGGTGGTCGCCCATGCTATTGAAAGACCAATTAAAAGAGGACTTTCAATAGCACGGAGCCCCCCAGTCCGTCGCTCTGCTAATGTATAGATCTACAGGCTAGCGCCAGCGTGAGTCTGCAGATCTTCCGGGGGAGGGCTTCCGGCTGGCAAGCTTCTCCAGTTGGTGGAGAGCCTCCGCCAACTGGAAGCCTCAATTTTCATCACCGGAGAGTGTGTAGCGTGGGTGCACGCTGCTCCGGACTGTCGTGGATCATCGGGGGGGGCATGCCAGTCCAGTGAGTAACGGACTGCCCCATTTCCCCTCCGAAGTGTGGAAAAGCCCTGAGATGTGACAAGCCATCTTTAAATATCCTCAAGGCTGTCAGGTGGAAAATGGAGCAAGCTTTTTTTCTGCTGCTTTAGAAGATAGGAACTGAATCAATGGATTCATATTACAAGAAGGGAGATTCCAAGTAAATGTTAGGAAGAATTTCTTGAAAGTAAGATAGTGGAATAGACTACATCAGTGGAATAGACTACATTAGATGATGGTGGCTTTAAAACAGGACATCACTGGCCACTTTTCAGAGATAATTTAGCAGTAGATTCCTGGACTGGCAATAGTTTAGACTAGATAGCTCTTGTGGTCCTTCCAAATCTGTTGTTGTTGTGTACCTTCAAATTGTTTCCAACTTATGGAAACCCTAAAGTGAACCTATCACGGGGTTTTCTGGGGCTGAGAGTGTGTGATGTGCCCCAGGTCACCCAGTGGGTCCCCATGGCCAAACCAATGTTCAAACCACGTGCTGGCTCTTCCAGCTTTATGGGTCTACAATTCCCTGCCTCTTTGCTCCTTTTGGAGGCTATAGTACTTCTAAGCAGAGCCACTGTAACCTGCTTCTCCAAGCATTGCTGTTCTACAAAACTTATGGGCAGCTCTTCTGTCGCAGAATCCATCTCCTCTGGAGGGAGTAGATCCTCAGCTACTTTTGGACCCTGGTCTCTGATAGGTCCAGGATTCAGAAAGTGCCAGCTTTCAGGAGGGTGTGGGCCCTCAACTAATGAGGACTTTTCTAGTGGAGCCATGACAGGTGGACAAGATGGGGCACATCATTCCCCACCACTTGAAGTTAAATTTTGAATCTGCACAGTATTTGTCAAAGGCTCCCTAGACACCTTGTTTTGTTTGCCCCCACACTGCTGCAAACAGTGGTGGGGTCATAAACAAGGGACAGATGGTATATGCAGCCTCAGGGATATATATTGCCCATTCCTGGCAAACATTTGTTGAAACCAGCAGAACTTACATTAATTGTTCCATTGATTTTGGTGGGTATACCCTAAGCATGATGGAGTCTCAATTCAACCTTAAATGATTTTCAAGTGATTTTCATCTTCTAAATATGTTCATTTGAGGAAGAATGGCGTTTGATTAACATCTATTTGATTTGTTAAGCCTGTGCCCTCTAACCAAGGCTCTTTCCACACTACACTGTTATAGTGCTATTATTCCACTTTCAACATCCTATGGAATCCTGGGGTTTGCAGTTTAGGGAGGTGCATTTAGAATTCTCAGCAGAGAGCTTTTGGCCTCAGTCAACTACAAACCCCAGAATTCCAGAGGATGTTGAAAGTGGAATAATAGCAATATAACAATGTCGTGTGGAAATAGCCCAAGTCATTGAGCAACAATTCAGAGAAAGAGCTATCAAGAGAAATGACAGATTATTATGACTGAGAACATACAATCCTGAGAACACTAGATTCAGAAAAACTCAGACCATTAGTTTAAACTGTTGTTGTTGTTGTTGTTGTTGTTGTTGTTGTGTGCCTTCAAGTCATTTCCAACTTATGGCAACCCTAACGCAACCCTACCATGGGTGTTTCTGAGGATGACAGTGTGGGACATGCCCAAGGCCTTAGCCAGCAGCTATATTACTCCCATTTATACTCAAGAGAAGAGAAGTCCCAATACAAATTTCAATTCTAATGTAGGAATGGATTTACACTTCCCCTATTGCTGCTGTTCCAGTTGAAATCCCATCCTATCAACAATTTTGCTGCAGAATAGTGATTCATCTGCTCTACTGGCTTATTGTTTTGTGGCATAAATTTTTAGTTCAAGAGAAAGCAGGACTGTGGTGCTAGAGAAGGTTAAACCTCTCCTGTTCCACACATAAGACCCCAAGTTGGTCTCAAAGCTCATACTTACTCTACAGTAAAAATGAAAACATAATGTCTCCCTAGAGAAAGATTTGGAACAATTCATAGCACAGTTGATTTATGGATACTTAAAAGTTCATGAAATGATTTCTGTTACTATAAACATTGAATACTAGCACAATAACTTGCTTTTCTTCTTTGATGATTTGTCTGTTTTCACAGAACGAGGAATGAGGTCAATAAAATATAATCTTCCACAACAGCCTTCTAGATCAGCTTAAGAGAGTAGGGTTTTTTCCCCCTAATGTAATGAAGAACTGAAGAAAGGAAAATCAAATGTAGGACTGCAAAATTCAGATAATGCCTATGCATTTGTGGCTTTCTGAACCACTTTTGAAGTGACCTTTAACACCCACAAACTGGAGCAGGTTAACTAGAGACTAGCCAGATTTACATCAAGATAAACTGAGGTTCTTGGCATGCCATCAGTTACAAGCCAAACTGATATAAGTTTGCATATGCCCTTATTTTTAATACTTTCTTTCTTAGAAGGCATTATGAAATAAGTCAAGTGTGCATGGAAAAAGTGTGTCAGAGAATACAAATGAACAGACAACCCTAGATAGACAAGGTGGGAAATCCTTTGATGCCCCATGGTGCCGTGTAGGAACTTGCATTATTGCTGTCTCACATGAAACCTGCACTCACAGCAAAAGAAAATGAAGCTAGAAGCAGATGGATATTTTAAATTAAATTAAATTGAGACCCCATTTGGGGACCTTTCACATGACACAGTTACAGTACTGTGGTTCCAGTTTAACTACCATAGCTGCATACTATGGTGTCCTGGGGTTTGTAGATTCATGGGATACTAGAGCAGTGATTTGGAATCTTTGGTCTTCCAAATTTTTGGATTTGATGTCCCAGAATCCTTAATCATTGGCCATCCTGGTTGAGGCCCCTCGAGACTGAAGTACAAGATGAATGGAGGAGGAAAGGTTGCCAACTCTTGCACTAGAGTTGTCTGGCTGAGAATTCTAAACATACATCCTTAACCTGCTAATCCCAGGGTTTCACAGCAACTCTAATTTGCATTCTAATTATGCAAATTCAGAACATTATTTCCTGTATTTCTTCTCAACTATATTTCCACCTTCATATTATTTTTTACAATTATAAGTGATCTGATACAATCAGAATAAAGTTTAAAGTACAAAGATTTGGAAAAGACAGACCCATGTTAAAATCTTTGCTTTGGACATGGAGTTTACTGTTTGAACTTGGACCACCTCTGCTTCTCAGCAACCCTACTTTACTGTGGGAATTAATAAGGAGAGAGGAGCCATACAGAATTTGCATACACATTCCTAATGTGGTACAAATAAAAGAATAAGAACAATGGTGTTAACTTAAAAAAATGCATAGGCACTTCCAGTGGTACTCTCATAAGATCATTTTTTGCCATTAGTTTTTCACTGATGGCAAAAAGCTACAGA
The DNA here is from genome assembly GCA_948474755.1 of Ctenosaura bakeri. Classification (NCBI taxonomy): domain Eukaryota; kingdom Metazoa; phylum Chordata; class Lepidosauria; order Squamata; family Iguanidae; genus Ctenosaura; species Ctenosaura bakeri. The sequence continues at coordinate 87,159 of CAOLHI010004559.1, forward strand.
TCCATGAAAATACCATCTGACTGACAGGACAAGATGCAGAAGAAAATGAGTAAGTGCTCTCCCATTCTTCCTACTCTCTCTCTAACATCATCTCACATGCTCAAAATGTGCTTGAGCTTCTTACACTCCACTGCTCACTTTCTCTTTTCTGCTACTCACTCCTTTACCTCACTTCATCCTATTACTATTTGTCTCTTCCTTAACTCTTCCGTTCCATTGCTCACATCATTCATTCTTTCCTCCTACTCCCTCCCTTGTATTACCTTGTGCCCTCACAGTATCTCCCTTCCTTGCATCTTGTACTTTGCCACTCACAGTTTGCCCTCCCACCTCTCTTACTCTCTCCCTTGCCTCAGACTCTCATGATGCACCCCACCCTTGTTTCTTGCATTCTGCCACCTGCATCGCTCACTCTGCTTTCCTTCCTACTTCCTCCTTTGCCTCAACTCACACCCTCACAATGCATCCCTCCTTTGCTTCTGACAGTCTGCTGTTTGCATGGCTAGCTCTCTCTCCTACTCCCTTTCTCGCCTCATGCCCTCACAAGCCACCCTTCCTTGTTTCACAGCGCATCCTTTCCTTGCTCATATGCTCATCCTCCTTTCCACCACACATGAAATTCAGAGGTAGACTTGTTTCTTGCAGAACAATTTGACAGAAGTTTACAAACGCATTTTGCTTCATATCTTGGATCCTACAAGGATTATAGACTTCCTTGAAAAATAAAAATAAAAATGGAAGAATTGAAATCTGGGCCAGATGATGATCCAAATGAGCACTAGGTGAAATGCCCAGTAAAACCCCAGCAGACCAGGAGTAGGACAACTCTACTTCTATATGAACATGAAATGACTGTACCATAAGAAATAGCACATTTTATATCCTTGTGCAGATGGAGCAACTTGGCATTAACATTATTTTCTGTTGAGTGCAATTTTAAGCACACAAGGAAGCTTTTATATCCACAAAGGCTCAGGAGAGAAATTGAAGTCACTAGGCACTATCAAAATAAAAAAAGAAATTGCATCTCTTCAGTTAAATTTCATTTTAGTGGAAAAAAAACCTTAATTAATACAGCAAAGGGGCAGAGAAATGCTTACAGCAGTTACATTTCTATATTGCTTATCAGTGCAAAGCACTCCCTAAGCTGTTTACAATGTTTTTAGCTAATTGCCCCTAACAAAGCTGGGTACTCATTTTACCGACCTATGGAAAAGTGGAAGGTTGAGTCAACCTGAAGCCTTGCAGGATCAAACTCACAACATTGCGGTTGCAGTCCTGGCATCTAACCATTGCATCACCAGGACAATGCTAATGGTGTGGCAGACACTGTGACCCAGGTACACATGCCGGACAGAACCAAACCATGTTTTTCGGCCTTTATGCCAGCTGTAACTGTTCACACATTGTGCTAGTATAACCTCTATTTATTATTGGTTTTTCCCAGTAGCTGGGGAAACCCTTAAAAAAACCCCAAAAGGTTGTACTTGCTAGTTCAGTCCAGAAAGAGAAAAAGAGCTATTAGGGAGAGGAACTGTGCTTGCCAGAAATAAGAAACAGGCCCTTCTCACCTTTAATTAAGTAATATAATTTATGTCTATGGATTTAGTAGGAAATGGAAAGGTAAATTCCTTATGGTGGATTGTATATTATTTGTAACTATTTTGTTACAATCTATTTGTTTGTAATTATTTTAGCATTTTGAGGTTGCCTACAATAACTGTTGAGCAGCCACATTTTAATAAGCAAGTCCTGCTTTCTTGGTTGTATGGAATTTTGGGAGACTGTAAATGTCCTGGAACATTTCTGCAGTTTTGGGAGGCTGGCCTCTCCCAAAACTGTAAACTCCAGAATTCCATAGGAGGTTGAAAGTGGAATCATTGCGCTATAAGAGTGTCATGCAGAAATGGCCCTGGCATAAAATATGCAGTGTTGTTTGTGGTTTTTATGGTTTTAAAAAAGTCTGTATAAATCTGCAAATTGTTTAAACTTTTGTAATTGTGTTGGTAATATTAATTTATAAGTAGCTCCATAGAACACAGTGAAGGGGTACACTAATGCACCAGACTTTCAGCAGGAAGAAGCCAAGCAATGAGGAAAAGGGACAACCAGAGAAGCCAATACTGTACTGTCAGTCTACAGTGTAAAGAAGCTTTAATGAATGACTGGCCAACTTCAGCTGAACATGTGTGTCCAAATAATTAAGCATTCAGCTTGGAATGAAGAACTCATCCTTCCCTGGAAAAGAGAGATGAACACTAAGAAAATCTTTCCTGGAAGACTGACTGATGCTTGTTCAGCATATGACTCTTAGAGCACAACTTACTCTATACAGGACAGCTTAAGTCAGCAGGGGGAATCATGCAGCTTTCCAGGTGTTGCTTGGAATGCAGCTCCCAGTATTCTGCACCTTTAGCTTTGCTGGCCAGGACTGCTAGGAGATGCAGTCCGACAATATTTGGAGAACTGTATGCTTCTCACCTCTGGCTTCAATGGAAGTGTGTGAGTGGCACTTTTTTAGTTGCTGGTCAGACTTTGGGAAAAAGGAGGATCTGATCCATGCTCACTTCTGGCAACTGTAACTGAGATGTTTCTCCAAAAATTTCTCAAGAAATGCTCTCAGTATCATTGCACTGTCAAAAGGTAGCAACCTTCATATATCTATACTCATTAACTGCTAGTCTGCATGTTACTTAATAGGAGTGAAGGGACAGTATATGTTTACTGTGATGTCTGTTTTTTAGGGTTTTTCCCCCATGTTGTTGTTGTTCTTGTTGTTTTGGCATCACTTTAACCTGTGGTCATTTTTTTTCTTGCTACCCCTCTCTCCTCCATTAGACTATCTGTTTGATTTTGCACATATTTTAGTCAGTAAAGCTACTTTTATACATATTACAAAGCAGACTAAGACTATTTCCTCACTAGACTATTATAGTGCTATGATTTCACTTTCAACATCCTATGGAGTCCTGGGCTGGCCCCTACCTAAACTGCAAACTCCAGGATTCTATAGGATGTTGGAAGTGGAATCATAGCACTATAACAGTCTCCTATGGAAATGGCATTAAATGTGTGCCCTTCTCAGCTGGACCCTATGTGTATGTGTATGAATGTGGGACTAGCAATTGTTGAGCTTGTGTCTTGTTCATTTGATTATTCCTTTGAGAGAGTTGCTACTATCTGCTTTAGAGATCCATCTGATCTCTCACAGTTCCCAACAGATACAAAATAGGACTTTACAACAAGTATAGGAAATGCTATGGTTCCTCTTTAGATTATATAAATACTTCACCTTTTACGCTTGGTCCTCCTTGACCAGTCATGCATTGCTGAATTGACAGCTTAGATTAAACAGCTTAAGAAAAGTGCTGGCATGCCTCTTCCGTTGAAAGCAGGAAAATTCCAGCAGAAGACAAAAATTTGCTTTCAGAAATTTATTTAGAACACTGCCTAATTTTGTGATGTGCAGCTATATACTATCCCTTAGTTTGGCTTCATCAGAAGGACCCAATCCAGGTCTAATTAAAAAAGAAATCTTTTCCATCATTATTCAGCTTTAATTTTCTGTGGTAGCTTCCTCTGTCACATATCCAAAATATCTTATGTCAATAAGGAACAAGGCAGTGCAAAGTCTCCTCCTGAGGGATGTGGCTTTGCTCACTGTTTTCCTTTTGTTATGTGTGCTGGTGAGAACACTGCTTCAAAGTCAGTGCCTTTTTCTAGGTATGGAGATGAGCTAGTATAGCTACTTGCTGTTAGATGGAGTTTTCAGTCATGCTGTTGTGTAGGGTTGCTAGGCCAGGATTATCCCAGGACCTGAGATAAGGGACAAAATCTGAGATTTAGGGGTCATCACTTCTGATATCACAGAGTGCAATTCAGAGAAAAAAATGATGCTATTTAGAGGGGGGAAAAGAATAACCCACCATCTAACAAATTAGGAAGATGCACACACAAGGACACACCTACTTTTCAAGGCAGGACTTTCACCCGGAGTTTCCTTTCCCTTACTTTGAGGACTGGAAAAGAGGGACCAAGCCCTGAAATTTGGCAAACTTTGTTCTGATACTGTTGTGATTAAAAAGTCAGATTGCTTATTGCCTCTTTTATTTTTCACCAGAATACCTTCCAAATTGACTTCTGAAAGATAGAGCGCTCCTTCATTCTTTGTGTGCAGGTGTTCCCCACTTACCTGACAGGTTAGGGACCAGAGCACTGTGAGAAAGTGGAATTGTTTGAAAAGTAGAATCCAGTCTTTCATCAGTTCTTCTTCTCTTGCCTTCTTCCTGTAGGGAACATGGGGGAATTATGGAGCCTCTATAATTCCCTTGTGTTCCCTACAGGAAGAAGGCAAGAGGAGAAGAACTGATGAAAGACCGAACTCTGCACAAGAGAATGGTACATGCCTATAATTTATAATAACTGAAAAAGTGGAACATTGAAAAATGAATTGTCAAAAAAGAGGGGATACCTGTAGTAGAAAAAAAGAGGCATTGTCAATTTTCCTTTTAGTTTGGCATTGTGCAGAGCAAAATTATCAGTGGGAAAAGCAGTTTCTGAAGTTTTATGTTTCTCCTTCTGGGAATTTATATGCCACAGTTAAAACAATAGAAGGATAGAAGAGAAAAGTCTGTGGCTAACACATGTTGCATGAATGCCCCTGTTAAGACTATGTCCAGAAGGCTTCAGAGTTTCCAAGCTGTGGCAGCTTTCAGTTTTGAAGGGAGTTTCATTTTGAGGCAGAGTCTAGAAGGAACAGTTGGCACATGCATTATAACCTCAGAGGGCAGGGTGATCTCAGGCCTACCTGACTGCACTATCAGCTGAAGAAAACCTGCCATGTGTCTTTAAAGTTTGATTTTACTCTGCATTGCAGGACATTTTAATAAATATTAATTGAAGATATCTATGTGTAGGGTAGATAGAAGAAATTACTGGGTGCCTATTAGACCTTGTTGCGGGAATGGGGCAATGAGAACACCCCTCTGGTGTGAGTGGATAGGTGGAGCTGGCCTGCACAACCCTCTAGATCCTCCATGATTGCCTTCAGCAAGTAGTGGAGGGTTGTATGCCCTTCACCTTTGCTACCACTATCCATTCACTGGCTCCTGTTTTCTGGGTCCAGTCCACATGATCTCCCTGAATGAGAGCACAAAGGTCTACTGCTCCTTCTCCTTGCTTTCAGCAATGCTTATATGTTTGGCAAGGGTAAATGAATAGGCTGCAAAAGCAAGGAGAAGGGGCATTCCTCCATGCATTTATGATCTGCAGTGGGTCCCCTGTTAGGGCAGAAGCCTTAGAGGCACCCAACCATGCCTACCCTTAATGTTGTCACCCAAAGCCTTGTGTACCAGCTGTGTCCATTCCTAGAGATGCCAGATCTGGATACGGCAACACATTCCTTAGTTACATCCGGTTTGGATTACTATAACATGCTCTATGTGGGACTGTTAGGACCCATGTCTGGCTACCAGTAATGGTATGGTTTGGATGGCCACCAAATATACTGTATTTGCTGGCATGTATGACTCACTTTCTTTCCTGAAAAATACTGTTTGAAAATAGAATGTGTCTTATATGCTGATATATCTTATATGTCAGCAAATAGTGCTTGGTGGCATATAAATGGGGTGTATCTTATGTACCAGTGTGTCTTATACACTGGCAAATACAGTAATTAGCATCATGTTTAATTGGCAATACATTTGGCTCTGATATCAAATCAAACCTGAAGGTGACGGGGAGGTCAAGCCAGAAAGAGGAAGAACTCTGACTGTAAACATGAGGTCGCAGGCACATCAGCCTAAACCCTCTAGGTATAACCAGATCATTTATCAGGTAAATAATTGCTGTTCCAGAGAATAACAGTCTTAAGCAGAAGTCAGAATCTATTCTCTGAATACAATTGTCAGAAGGGAGATATTTCTCACCAGAGTGCTGATTGTCTCAATCCTGTTCTCCCCATTGTTTTGTCCTACTCACAATACAGTTATTTCAACCAACATTATCTCTTTGTCATCTAAGCACTGAAACCATTAACACCATCTGGACCCCACTGCCTGTGTTGCAACTCTGATTGTTTCACCCTGGAACTGCACATCTCTTCCACCGCCACAGGTTATTTTCTGAATACAAATACCATTGATTCCAGGATGCCGAGTATAGTACCTTGAAGGTCTACCCGTCACTCTGCCTATCTGGCTCCTGAATGAGAACTGTCCTTAGGTCCCACCTAAGCCAAGCCACATTTCAGCTATCCTTCAGTTAGCTCTTGTGTGAATGTGTGACTGTTTGAATCTTGTGTACATGCATGAATGAATTCCTCTCAATAAAACACATTTTTAATTTACTTTTGAATCTCTGGCTGGTTCTTTTCCTGCATGAGCCCGTAAACATTGGTAGAAAAGTCTTGCTAAGTTGCCCTGCTCTTGTTAGCTTCCTGATTTTGAGCGAATTCATTCCCCACTTTTGCAAGGAGGTATTTGGCATTATGGGGTGGCACCTACATTTTGGGGTAACAGGACTACCTTTGAAGCATGTTTAGAAACTTCAGCTGGTTCAAAGAGCTGCAGCAAGGGTGTTACCTGAGGCTGGCTAAACAGAACACACAGCTCCCTTGCTGCAATAGCTCTACTAGCTGTCCATATGATTGCAGGCCCAACTGAAAGTACTGATTATGAATTGTAAAGCCCTGTATAGTTCAGATCCAGGTTATCTGAAGGACTGCATACTCCCAGACAGGTATCCCTGTATTTTGAAATCTTCTGGAAGGCTCTTTTCTCTGTCCCTGCACCATAAGAGGTACATCCAGAGGTGTAGCTCTGGGTTGAGTAGGTGGGGATGAGGGCAATGGTCTTCAAATAAGAATTCTGTCCCCATCCACGAAATTTTCCTTCAGTCCCCAAATTTCTAGCATTGAGGTAACTTAAAACTTCAGTTGAACATTGGGATTCAGAATTTCAGCATTCAGAGGAAAGATGCAGGCAAAGTTACCAAAGGGAACGCAAACACAGCAAATATAAAAAACTGAACAATTTTTGGTGTCTCGCTCTGTGTGGTACCTTCATTTTGCATCCTCCCCACCTCACAGCTATGCCCCTTGATGTGGTGAGAACATGGGAGGGAGCCTTTTCTGTGTTTTTTTTTCAGGCTTTCCAGAGAGATCACCCATTTTGCTATCTTTCTGTAAGTTGGAAAAGATCTTTTTGTTTCAGCTGGCCTGATTGCTCAGGGAGAAAATGCCTTTCTTACTGTGCTGTACTGTTTATAGCTTTTGCTTTTTGCTTTAATTCTTTTAAATATATATATATATATATATATATAAATAATTATAACTATATGATTAACTTCTGTATAAGATTTTTGTTTTTTAGCTGTACCTATTTTAACTTCTATTAGCTGCCATGAGAGAGCCAGGGCTGTGTAGCAGCTTGAGTGTTGGACTACGAACCTGGAGACCCACTGGATGAACTTGGGCTCATCACATACTCTCAGCTCCCAGAAAACCCCATGATAGGTTCACCTGAGGGTCATTTAAGTTGGAAATGATTGATAGTACACAAAAACAACAACAAGCTGCCTTGAGTCCCAGACTAGAGAGAAGGTAGGATATAAATAGTAGTAGAAAGAACAAGAACAACAGCTGTGAATGGTTTAGGGACTGAGGTGTATTTTGATGCAGTTCCTATAAACTGTCTTAAACTCATGTGGAGAAGTAGAAAAATAAATATGTAAATGTAAAGGAATGGACAGAACTGAACAAAGAACTAACACTAAAAACAACTCTGTGTTTTATGGAAACCCTTTTGCAAACCCATCTTTATCTAACAAACAAAGAGTTAAATGCCTTCCCTGGTGTGCCTGGTGGAGCATGTGGATGATTAGTTTCTCCAAACATGTACTTTGTCACAGAGGCATATAGGACAACAACAAACTTATTCATTCCTCATCCTGGCACTGGAAGAGCTTGTCTTGTCCGATGAACCTCATCGGCTGATTTCCCAGAAGGTGCTGGTCTTCTTTAATTACCCCTGCTTTCGTGCTCATGAAGGGGAGGTTAAAGAAAATATACTGACTACCAGCCAATATGTGTGCCTCAAACTTTTTCATTGCTTTTGCCAGTTCTGGAGCTCTTCTAATGGCAAAGAAACCAAGCCAATATAGGGAATGTTGTTGCAATTTGTACTGAAGGATTGGAAACAAGAAGTAGGGGGCATTGGCCTTGGGCAGGTTCCTGTGCTTGGACAATGAGCCCCTCACCATACCCCTCCAACATTTTACAGATGAAAACTGAGAGATGTTTGGGCAAGCAATATCAGAGTGTGGACAAGATGGCAAAAATGATTAATAAGGAACACACAAGCTAGGAGAAGCAACAGCAGTTTGCTTTTGTCTGAGTCTACTGGGAAAAATAAGATTCTTCTCCCTCCTCTCCTTCCCTCCCACACTAAGTTAATTGAGTGCAGACTAATTTTGGACTTTGAACCCAGTTTGCAGCAGTTGCAGAAGTAGAGGGTGAATTGAGAAAAGGAGAAGAGAAACTGGGACACTTTAAAAATAGCTAGAAAGTGGGATGACAGAGGAGTAATCAGGACTGCCCTTGTTAAATCAGGAGAGTTAGAAGGAACAAGTGTCCTACCTCATTTTCCTTACAGCTGGATGACTATTTGTGATCCAGCCTCCAGATTCCTCCAAACTTTTTAAATGTCTTTGAGCCAGGATCATGTGGGTATATGGGTGAGTGTTTCAAAAAAATCTATCCACACTCCCTGTGGAGAGGGGAGTTACTGCGTTTACTGTTCTGGATCATCAGATTTCTTATAGGAGATCATAAAGTATTTCATTTGATTGGAACCCATGTCAGCTCCAGTTGGTATTTATTGTATTTGGTATTCTATGACCAGCTGTTATGTATAATCAAAGCTGTATTTTAGCAACATCTGGAGGCCCATAGGTTTCCACCCTTATCTAAGATGAAAAGGACATCAAAACTAAGAAATGTTACTTTTAAAAGAAAGTAGGTGCCTTCAAGTCACCTGTTGACTTATGGACACCCTGAGAGTTTCATAGGGTTTTCTTAGGCAAGGAATATTCAAAAGTAGTTTGCCACTGTCTTCTATGAAATATAGTCTACAGGACCTGATATTGTCTGGTGGTCTGCCTTCCAAGTACTGACCAGGCCTGACCCTGCTTAAATTCCAAGATCATAAAAGATTTGGTACCTTCAAGGTACTATGGTCTGTCAGTCTATATATACAAGTGATCCTGTATGATTTCTCACGGTTTCAAATATATAGGGGAAAAACTGCTTTGTGTCTCTTCCTTTTTCACTTGCAGACTCTGAAGTCATGGGATTGGCTTTGAGATGGCACTCAGATTCCTGAATGACCTGTCCACTGATGCCTATATAGTCCTTTCATCCCAGAGCTTCTTTCCAAGTTGAACGACACTGAGCGATGGGAACATCTGCTTTTTCCTGTCATCCATATCTTGGGTCTGGCAGTCAATCATGAATGTGAACTATAGTTTTGATAAACACACTTGAATATCTTCCTGACCAGCTTTTGATTTCCCCCTCTTGCCCCATGCATTTGCTATCTCCTTTTAAACTTTACATATTCCATTATTAGTCAGACTTTCATAAACAAACTCCTCCCTGCTTGTATTAGCATTTCTGTGCTATCCATACATGCCAGTTACACATGAACCATTTATGCATGTTAGAGACTTATATTTTCGGTTAGTATTAAAAGAAGTAACAATCATATTCATCAAGTTACAGCTCTACATGATGCTGATAACTGTGGTTGCAAGATATCAAAGTTGGTTGGTAGATTTTCAGCATACTAAGGCTAAAAACATCCTTGTGTTTCACAGTTCAGCTGGAAAAATCTCATTGATAGAACAAGAGGCCATGCAACATGATTCGTTGAGACAAAAAATGTGCCTACCATCACATTTACTGTTTCAAACTAATTGGAAGGAAAAAAGAAAGCACCAGCTTCTAGGACTAATACCTCTGTCCCTCTAATCCAAAACAGATTTTATAAATTAGCATAAATAGTTTTGTACTCACTTGATTCCTTGCTGTAGTGTTGTCATCATAACTTCCCCTCTGCCCTTGACTTTGAAAATCCATATTGGACATAGCCTTGTGAGTCTGACTGTGTGAATAGCCCCAGTTTACAGAACAGGCATGGCAAAACTGGACCCGAATAGTCAAAGACACTTGGCTAACCATGCTATTGAGTGCTAATAAGCAGGAGGCGCCAGATAAGGTTTCAAGCTAGAACACATTGAGGGAAGGGAGGAGCAACTTGGCCAGCTGTTGACAAAGGCAGCGTGCCTGTAAGGTCCCAGGAAGTTTACCAAATTAAACAACAACAAAACTTACATGTTCTTTGAATAACCTCATATCTTCCTCCAAGGGAATGGGCCTGCCATTTGGAATCACGATTTATCATAGGGGATTTGTATGTTATGGAAATAATTTTCCTTTCCAGGAAGGTGAAGAGATTCATAAGTAGTTCTGGGTACAGGAGTGGGAGGGTGGGGGTAAAAAAATCGCTGTAAAAATGAGCTTTGTTGTTCATCCTATCAGAGATCTCTCTCTCTCTCTCTCTCTCTCTCTCTGTGTATGAATGATAGAATAAACAACAGCTCTTTTTTAAAGGGATACACACACACACTAGCATATTTACCTGGTGTTGCCTAGGACTTTATTTTCTCATTGGTAACACTTGTTAGAAATACCTTAGGAATTATCTTACCTTACCTTAGGAATTAGATGCGGTTGAAATACACAGATTTGAGATCCTGTGTCTGTAATTCCTCAAACTGTCTTGTCCATACGTGTAATTTTTCCCCATATTCCCCAATCCAATTTGTATTCAGAGTTATTAACATACAGATCTTGGGTTCCTGAGAGAATACACTGCCCTCCTTCTTGCTGTTTGGCCTTGTCTCTGTATCAACTGGCCTGAGCTCTCTGGCTGAAAATTCTAAAGGCCCATCCCTGAATTGCCAACCCTAGGATTCCATAGAATCTTCACAGCCAGCCAATTATATGAGGTCTTCGCCTTACATAGACCATCATATGAGGTCTGTGCCTGCCTGACACAGACAAACAGACACGATCACTCACACACTTTGACTTTTATATGAGGTGTGTGTTTTTGTGTGTATGTGTGCGCGCGCATATAGATAGATAGATAGATAGATAGATAGATAGATAGATAGAGAGAGAGTAGTAAAAATATAGTATTACATTTTTATGTCCCTTTTCCTCCTAAGAGTTCCAGTGTGGCAGACATGCCCTGTTAATCTACCTTCAAAGTTAATTTGCAGAACAGGTTACTCAGTAGATTTGCTTTCTGGTCAGTGCAGCACTCTGTACCACAGAGATGGTGGGACATGGAGCTTTTTAGATGTAACTGGACTGCACCTCCCAGCATTCTTCACCATTGGCAAGGACCAAATGAAAGTTATAGTCTCACAACATCTGGAGGACAACACATTACCCAACCCAACTGTATCACATGGGCTCTGTAGACTCTTTTTGTTTGGAAAGACTGCAGTGTGCACAGTAGGCAGGAAAATGGTAGTCACCAAAGAAGAGCTACGTTGCCATCTTTTGCAGGAGAAAATTATGTTGTTTTAAGAAAAGAAAAAGCCTATTTCCACTGATAGGTACTGTGCCCTTACCATGGAAGCTTATAAAGAATCTCCTCCAAGTTTGCAAGTCAATCTTTGTTGCCTCCACTTATGTTAAACTGCACTCTCTGTATTTTTTAAAATAATAATTAGAGTTGAAAGGGGCTGCAAGGGCCATCTAGTGCAACTCCTTGCCATACAGGAATGCACAGCTACAGCACAGGCTGAGACTATAGACTGAGACAGTTGCAGAGACTCCTGAAAGATTCCTGTCTAATTTCTCTTCAAGAGCTCCAAAGAAGGAGAGTCACCCAGTCTCTGAGGTAGCATGTTCCACAGTCAAACAGCTCTTACAACCAATAAGTTCTTCCTAATGTTTAGGTGGAATCTCTTTTCTTGTACCCATTGGTTTGTATTCTAGTCTCTGAAGCAGCAGAAAACAAGTTCACTCCATCTCTTATTATTTCTTTATTATATTTGTATGCCACCTTTCTCCCTAAATGGAACCTTCTACCTGACATCTGTTCAGATATTTAAAGATGGCTATCATGTCACCTCTGAAAGAGCCAGCATGTTATAGTGGTTTGAGTGCTGGACTGGAGACTCTGGCCCTTTTTGCATGCCATTTCTCATGCGAAATGGCCTCTGGAGCACCACACGATTGTGAGGACCGTTCCACATGAAGTCCTCGCAATCGTGCAATGCCGCCGGGGCCAGTAGTTGGTGATCATGGAATATATCATTTTCGGCTTCTTGCAGAAAATGATGTGCAATCGTGCGCTGCTCCGGGGGCCCACAGGCACTTACCTTGCATGTGGAGCCTCCGGAGATGCAGCCATTGCGCTTCCTTCCCCAGCACAGCCTGGGAAAGTACCTGGCTGCACTGCGGAAGGAAGAGGAAGAGCCCTCATGCTTCCTTCCGGCCAGCAGGGAGCTGCTGTGGAGAAGAAGGGACACGAGTGCCTCTTGCAAGAGGCTTCTTGTGGGATCCCCACGCGCCAACGTCGGGAACAGGTAAGGTGCGAAAAGGGCATCTGAGAGATCAGGATTCAAATCCCTGCTTAGCCATGGAAACCCACTGTGTGACCTTGGGCAAGTTACGTTCTCTTGGTCTCAGATGAAGGTTATGGAAAACTTCCCTTGAACCAATCTTGCCAAGAAAACCCCATTATAGTTTCACCTTAGGCTTGCCATAAGCTGGAAACAATTTGAGGCCTTGCAACAGCATATCACTTCTCCGTCAATAATTTTTGTTAACCTAAATAACATTAACACTTGCAGACTCCAATGGTATACTAGCATAACACTGAAGTTTAGGAGGGTCATCTTAACTTTTTTATCTCTGTTAGTTTCCCCACTTACCGATCTCTCAAGATCATTATCCTACTACTGCTCAGTTATAGTTCATTTGGCTCAAAAATACTTTTTTCCCCAAGTTTTTGCCTCCTCCTACCTCTTCTGAGAGTGGTGATGAGGTAGAAGGGCTTTTGGAATGCAATCTCCAGTAAGACTCACTTGATTCTGACATTAACATTCTTCTTTCCACAATAGATAAGATTTTTCTCTGCTCCCAGACATCGGATGTGATTGGCTGGTTTTTAAATATGTACCTTAGGTCAATTGATTATTCCTATGGTTGTCCCCTAAGTTGTATTCGTCTGGGGTAGGGAAAAGCAGCAAGTGCCTATTTGTTTTCCTCTCTAGGTCCAGCAGCTGCAAGAGTTATCCAGTTCATTCATTAGAAACAAGATAATTTACTCTTCTCTTTTATTGGTAGTAACAGCACTGTGTTCAACAGGAAATGTGCCCATTATCTCTTGTATTACAGCACAGATAAAAAATAAAATTGAATATCCTTATTTTCCGAAGGAGATGCTAACTAATGAAAGAGATGCAAAGCTGCCCCGCTGTGATTAGTTTGGATAAAGTATGTCAAAGTTTAACTAATTTCCATTCCATGGTCTTGATCATTCACAATAAAAAGTATCATGTAAACCTGTTCTGTATTGAGAATAGCACAAAGAGATGGAACTTTCTTCACACTAAGAATTCCATCTGAAAAAAAACACCAGATGAATTTCCAATTATAAACATTTATTCAATCTTTGTCAGTCATTGACAGCATTGGAAAAGCTACTATTTTTGGATTACAAATTCCCAGAATTCTAGAAAATAACTTTTCCAAACTCTGGTCATCAATCAGATGGGAGTGCACCCGATAAAAGGAACAGCAAATCAAATATGTATACTGTTATTACTTATACTATTTCTTATCACTTGACTGTTGGAATGAATAGTTATGAGGCTATTTTGTTACAGAAGAGTATGAGGAGTCTTTGGTCATTAGAAAGTTGATTCTAATGACTGTTTTACCCAGGACATCTGCAGGAAGCAAACAAATCTATCAGTCCGTTAGTAGATATGGCAGCCTTCAATAGTAAGGATATATGAATCAGTCTATATCTGATGGATGTCAGTTTTGCATCAGTCATAAGGCTCTTCCATCCAATATCCATATCATTCTGCAATATAAAATTTATATGAGCATTTACAATTATTTTCACATGCAACATTCCACAACATACACATTTTATTTGCATTTCTTCATATCTTTCCCAACTGTGCACATTTTTGTACATGTCTTTTCTTAATGTACAATTTTTGTACACAATTTTTCAGCCAAAAAGAGCTTCACACAATATAGGATCCAAAGGATAACTACTTTTCTTCCTTCCTTCCTTCTTTCTTTCTTAAATTGTGAAGCATAACATCATGCCAAATTAACAATAATCCCTTCTCCTATTATCCCTCCCCTTCCTTAGCAATTGATAGAAAATGTCTAGTGTAGTCTGTACTACACTAATATCCCAAGCCCAAATTCTTTGCCCCCACTACACAAAATATACAGTACAAAAATTTCACCATTACTTTTGAAATTCTATGAGGGTCTCTAAGACCACCTCCTCCTTGCCTATTCTTGCCCACGGTCATTTTACAATTAGCTTCAACATTTCAATTTCCAGTTCTCTACTAATTATAAATATAGCATGAATCCATTCTTTACTTGTCAAGATAACATCCTTTTAAGAAAAGGAAAGAAAAAGAGGAATCCAAAAAAATAAAAAACCCTAGGTACGACAAACTTTAAGCAAAACTATCCTAACTATAATCTAATTAGTATACTACCTGTCTATATCAACAAGTTTACAAAATTTCTCCAGCTTATTCCTTACATATGACTCAGATAAAATAAATTCCTTAATGCAGTTTTGGCTGGAGCTCCATAGTTGTTCACTGAGCTTGAGTCCTATTGATTGAGATGCAACTTCCATCTGCTGTCTGACTCTTTACTCCTTCTTCTCCATTCCTCTTACATGTGGTTGAAAAAGCTTACTTCCTCTTCTGAGTCTTTTGAAAACCACAGAGACCAGTGTTTCCAGCATTTTAACAGCTTCTACTTTATTGTTTGCTGAATATGTCTTATTCTTATACAGTACAATTCATTTAAAGAGGAAGCCCCATCTGTAAGAAATTTTTGCTTCCCTTAATGTTTCTGTAATAAGGGGAAATGCTGTCCTTTTATGCAAAGTCTCTTTGTTCAAAGCTTGATAGGAAAACTTTGTAGATCGATTATATTGTATATTAGGGAGATCCTGTGCTGCTTCAAAATATTCATCTTAACTGTATAACGTTCAATTATATTCCCTAATCTAGACACTTCTCTGGCTCTAGAAGTCATCACACAATATGCATTTTCAATATCAGAGGCCTGAATATTCAAGTCTGAAAAGATGTCTACCCATCAGTACCTTCTGTTTGTTCTTTGATCATACATATGCATAAATTTCTCTTTTTCTTTCTGTTCTCTGCATTCTCCAGCAATATAGCGAGCTCTTGTACAGTTTTATTTAAGGTATGGGTTTTCTCTACATTAACCATGCTTACTTGTAAAGTTTCATTTGCTGTTTCTCCCACTTCCAAAACTGTGTTTAGCTTCTCAGGCTTCAATAGGCTTCAGGACTGTTTTCCAGTCCTCTTTCAGCTCTTGTTTGAATTATTTGTTTTGCAAAGCAAATTTTTATCTGAGTTCTTGCAGCAAAGTTGAGCCTTCTGTCTCATTAATTTTAACACTTTCAGTTTCAACATGGGTGTCCACCATCTTATCAGTTTTCTCATCTGGAGTCATCTCTGCTCTACTTATAGTCAATATTGAAGAAAAATAACCAATAACGACGTATTTTTTCTTTCTTATCAAGCCTGTTGACATTTTCTATCAAGTTGTTACTAAGACATTTCACTACAAACTCATTCTTATTGCGTGGGGTGTGTTTCCTGGTGGTTGAATTTTTAGCAAAGACTTTAAACAACCATCTTGGAAGCTGACATCACAGTTCTCAAAGATAAGTTATCTTCTGATCCTCATGTTAGTCCAGAAACTAAAAATTGGGTGGCCTTGCTTCAAAAGGCAGACCAAGCCCACCACTGGAGTAACAAAGATAAATGCAAAACTTGGAATCTAAAACTTTTTGTCTTTTCCTTCTTCCTTGAAGCTCTAGCATGTCTGAAGGACTGCATGAATCATTCATATAATTAAAAAATTATATCTTTGTAAGCCTGAAAAGATTAAACATTGTGCCTAATTAGAACAGGCATCCATTAAGCCAATAAAAGTAATCATCTGATGCAAAAGGATACAAAACCAAAGATGGCAGTTACCTAATCCAGGAGCTTTAATATATCTGAAGAAAAAGGAAAACATGGTATGTAGCTTCACAAGGTCAATGATTCATGAAGTGATCCATATGAGAGCTAAATCCCTGGCCATTCTACATGAAATATATAGAGCTACCATATTGATGTTCCTTCAGACTTCTTGAATACCTTATTGGGTACATTGTTGTAGGTTCCAATGACTCAGGGTCTGTTACACTACACAGTGGTAGCACTATGACTCCATTTTAACTGCCATTATTGCATCCTGTGGAATCCTGAGTTTTGTTGTCTGGTGAAGCACTTGAACTTTTGGGATGAGAATTCTAAATATCCCTCCCTAAACTGCAAATCTCAGGATTCTATAGGATGGAACCATGGCAATGAAAGCAGAATCATAGTGCTATAACTGTATAGTGTGAAAGGGTCCCTAGTTTGCTACAGTTTCAACTAGCTCTCAAATATCAAAATGGAATCTGTGTCTATTCCTATGCTGACTGCTCCACTGGTAGTTCAAAAAATCTAGTTTTTGTTTGTTTGTTTAAGGCATTTATTTATCACCTTTTGACCCACATGGGATCTTGAGGTGATGCACAATCTATAAAAACACTTTAAAAAACACTTTAAAACATCAAATAAATAACTAAAAACCGATTACTATAGTTCAAACTTCTCTTTAAAAATAGTTCTAGAACCCAGCAAACAGTTAAAAAAAAGCTATAGCAGAACCCAAAGGCCATGCAAAATGTCAGTCTTCACTACCTGCTGGAAACTCAGAAAGGATGGAGTCAGTGTGACCTCCTTGGAGAGGGTATTCCACAGTTAGGGCGCTAATACAGAGAACACTCTGTAGTAGGTACCTATCAGTTTCACCTCATGAAGTGATGGGACATGTAATAGAGCATCTGCTGGTTCACTTTGATGTTGAGCAGGCTCATAGGGGAAGAAATAGTATTTCAGGTATTTTAGCTCCAGTTTATACCAGGCTGGCCCTACCATTGGCATGAGGTATTGCCTCACATATCAATTTGGGACGTGTCATGAGAGGGCTGCAATTTCCCATTTTGCTTCAGGTAGCTAAACATCTGAGACCAACCCCAAAAGTTCTAGTTTCACTAAATAAGCTCTTGTTTGTATTAACGTACTGTATAATAACTATCATTTTTTACATTCATACCACACCTTTTTACAGCTTGTGATAAATAAAATTTTTAATGAATGCAGATTTGCTTTGCATAATGGCAAAGTCATGAGAAAAGTTATATCTGTCAAATGTTTGACTGCAGTACAAATATTTATACAAAAAGGGTCTGTTCCAAGAAATGTTGCCAGCCATTATATTACCAACTCTTTAATGTCAAGAGCACTACAGAAGGATATGACTGTTTCAGGAATATGCTGAACTTTGTTGTTTGAAAGGAAGGATAGAAAGACTCGTGTCTCTTCAATGTGCTAAAAAAAGGGGAAAAAAGAATATATGTGATTAATAGCATATTTTTCCCTTTTCTCCTTACACTTGGCTATTATTACACCTGGATAAGGGTCATGGTTATCAACCTCACATCATAAAAAAATGGAAAACTGATAGCCTGCTGCTAATTTTAGATTATGGGTTGTCATCTTACCTCAACTACATTCAACAATGAACGTGAAACAGAAGAAAAGCCCTGATAAAACTGCTAAGCTTCAAGTATGCAGTTGCATTGCCAAGGGTTTCTTATGAGCCCCTGTCCTCTTAGTTATGGGTTAATTTCAGCTGTGACAAAACAAACAAAAGCAGCAGTTATCACAATTATATTGTTGAGAGTGGGAAGAAAAAATCCCAACCCAAACCACCAGATAACCCAGATAACATGTTATAACAGCTGCCATCCAGATAGAATAGAATGTACCACTTCACACTAAATCTGCTACTTTACTTCAGTTCCTGGAATAATTCTGTTGATGATGCTCTGAGGGGGCTGCCATATAACTCAGGGGAATATTACATAACATTTGGATCAGCTGGATGTTCAACTTTCTTCTCACCTTTCTAGCATGTTTTTCCCCATCTGGACTGCAGGCATTGTACCTTGTGCTATATGAGTAATATCTTGGCAAGGATCTTCTCTACAAGGATTGAACTCTTCCCCCTGTATATTTTTTCTCTTCTTGCATCCTCACCCCTAGTGGGGAGCAATCAGAGGAAGATTTTGTTTTTCCAGAAGCTTTGAACTGATGGCTTGCAAAACTTTGTGATGGGTGTATCTTAGAGTCTCCAAAAGTCAGAAATGACTTGAAGGCACACAACAACAACAACAACAACAACAACAGCAGTAGCAGCAGCAGCAGCAGCAGCAGCAACAACAACAGAAGTTAGCTGTCTCGTTTTCCATAATAAAAGATTCAAAGTGTAATTGCATTACAGGAGTACAGTGTGTGCTTCTGAGCATTCTGACTTCCAGATGGATGCAACTCACTCTGCTAAAACCCCATCACATGATAGTTCTGCAGTGGTAGATACACTGCCTACCTAACATTTGAATTAATGAGTCAGCTAATCAGGATATGGAGGAGAGGGTTGGATTTTATAGATGTGCATGCGTATGTATCAAATCAAGAGTGGGAAACTGGCCTTCTGGATGTTGTTGGAT
This sequence comes from Ctenosaura bakeri, assembly GCA_948474755.1. NCBI lineage: Eukaryota > Metazoa > Chordata > Lepidosauria > Squamata > Iguanidae > Ctenosaura > Ctenosaura bakeri. The sequence goes on from CAOLHI010004559.1 coordinate 106,154, forward strand.
TGTAATTCCCATCAGTCATAGCCAGCATAGCTAATGTCAAGCGATTATGGGAGTTGCGGTCTGGCAGGATTAGGAGTGCCACTGTTGCCCTGCATTTAGTACTGGGGGAACACTCAATGTAAACAGATCTGAGCTGTAATTCTAATTGAAATAATGTTCCTTATTGATACAAATTTCTTCTGACCTGTTTTTAAAAAAATCATCAGTAGGTGCACTCAGAACAGGGGCATAAACAAGTCTTGCCCATCACCTTTAGCTGTCAGAGCCAGCCCAAGATATTTTGCTGCCTGAGACCGAGGATAAAATAATGCCTCCTTCCCCATTTCTGTGCAGTGACGTTGCATGGATTGGCAGTTGACATATGGGGATCTTGCACCACAGTTGAAACAGGATGGCAATTTAGGGGAATCCACACAGGCCTTGTGGCACACAGAGGGGGTCATTTTGAGAGCTCAGGAAGATCAACCTAGGGGCTGCCACAGTTACTATACAGGGGCTGGTGATTTTTTGGAACAATGTGTAATGGTCATATCTAGCTGATGGCAGCATAAGCTTGGCTGTGCATGTGGACCATTGCATATGTGGTAGCACATGAAAGTACATAGGTTAGTATATAAACACATATTGCCCTTATGCAATTGCACAAGGGGTTGTCAGCAATGTGTATTGACCATTTGATTCACATATGTTACTCTACATTGGTATTCAGTATAAGGGTTTTGTAATGTAACTTCAGAAACTCAAGGATGATATTTTGTTATTTCCTCATTAATTCCATTCCTTCTTCAAATGTCAGATTAATTCACCTTCAGAACCTTCTTGCTATAGCCAAGAAAAGTCAGAGTGCTGAAACATGGATAATATAAATATGAATATCTTAAGCTATTATGTAATCTCAGAAATACCAAGCTTTTTTCCCTTTTTGATAGGCTGAACCTGATGCAAACCGGTATATAGAATACTCTCCCCACACTCTGTTTGTCTGTCTGTCTGTCTGTCTGTCCATGTAAGGAACAGCAGGTCCAGAGAGGTATATAACTGGCATTGTAGCAGTCAGTGCCCAGAAGAGCAAAGCACCTAGGTTTTTATATTATCAGGGATGATGTTGTCATTCTCCTTCAGTTTCTCTCTTCCCTCTAAGCTGACTGTTCATTGCAATCATTGCAGTATCTGGAATGGGAAGACAAATTGAAGGAAAGGAGTATGGTGTCCTGATCGAGGGAGGTAATGGTACCACTCTATTCTGCATTGGTTAGGCCTCATTTGGAATACTGTGTTAAGTTCTGGGTACCTCAATTCAAGAAAGATGTTGACAAGCTGGAGAGTGTTTAGAGAAGGGTGACCAAAATAGTGAAGGGTCTGGAAGCCATGAAGCCCCATGAGGAGCAGCTTAGGGAGCTGGGGATGTTTGGTCTGCAGAAGAGAAGGTTAAGAGGGGACATGATAGCCGTGTTTAAATATTTGAAGAGATGTCATGTCGAGGACGGAGTGGGCTTGTTCTCTGCCGCTCCAGAGTCTAGGACAAGGAGCAATGGATTCAAGCTGCAGGAAAGGAGATTCCATCTGAACCTCAGGAAGAACTTTCTGACAGTCAGAGCTGTCCAGCAGTGGAATATGCTGCTGCCTCAATGGAGTATGGTGGAATCTCCTCCTTTGGAGGTTTTTAAGCAGAGGCTGGGTGGCCATTTGTTGGGAATGCTTTGATGGGTGTTCCTGCATAGCAGGGGGTTGGACTGGATGGCCCCTGGGGTCTCTTCCAACTCTATGATTTTATGATTCTATGATTCCTCTAAGGCTGAAACAGGGGGAGTAAGGCTAACCTACCATGGAGTTCTCTTGGCAAGATATTTTCAGAGGAGGTTTGCCATTGCCTAAAGTGTGATGTACCTAAAGTCATGCACTGCGTTTCCATCACCAAATTTGACCTCTGTCCTCCAGAGTCCTGGTCCAACACTCAAAACACTACCCCACCCTGGCTTTACCATAGGGGAGACACAGGTTTTAAAATAGTCTGGACTCAAGCTGGAAAGGGCTTTGAAGATCATCACCAAACAGCTACTAACATAAACATAAAGATGAAATTTAGCCTTAGCACATGATAAAATAGTTTAGTTCTCACTGTTTCTGTTCATAACTTCTCTGTGTGTTATCAGGAATGTTTTGAAGACACGTTCCAAAGACGACATGCACAGTTCGGTCTACAAGCCTGAGAATAACCTATATAAACTGTCCTGCATGTAAAGGAGATATCTTCTTCTTCACTGGCATTCTTATGTTGTAGAATCTTGTGGAGGAAAACTGGAACGAATTCATAAAACAAGTTCTCTTTATCACAACTTGGTGAAGGAGGGAAAGAGGCTAGGACTTTCTAGAATAAATAATTCCCCTTCCTTGTTATTAATTTTGGTAACTTGCAGGTGTGGGTGGGCAAATTTCTTACCTATTACAGGTTGATTATCTCTTATTCCCAAAACTGAAGTCTGAAGTGCCCCAAAATCTGGAACTATGAAAATCAGAGCCCAGTCTTCTTTCAGTAGAGAACATGAGGGAATTACAGAGGCTTGCTTGGGAACTGATGTGCGTGTGCTGCTTGCAATGTCTCTCCTTTGGCTTAACTCACTTTTTCCCTCTCAGCTCACTTTGCAAAAGCAGCATGCATTGTCACAATATGTAAAGGGTTAATCTTACTTGATGCTGCACTGTTTCTTCTGACCTTGCCCTTTAAGCTCAAGGTGTAGACTGAAATAAGGCTACGCAGCTGTATGTTAATTTATGTGTTTGACTAAGGCACTTGTAAAGTACCTAAGAATGTACAGCTGTGTGGAGTGTATATAAGCTGTTTGGAGGAAGCACTCTCTCTCCCTTTTCTCTTGTCTCCTCACTGTGCTGGTTTGTATGTTACTCTGCTGTTTTTATTGTTTAACTTTATGACGGGCTTTTGCTAAATGCCTTAATTTGTTACCTGCAATAAACCTTTTGTATTTTTCCTTATTGTGGTATGAAGTGGCTGTTTTTCCTCTAGGCTGTAGTTTATGCCAGAGGTTCTTTGGAGGTCCTTGTTTGCTTAAACAAGTACCCCAGTTTTCAGGGTCGCTAGGCAGGCAGCCGACATGCATGTGTTGTCCAAGCAAACCTCTGTAATTCCCTCATGTTCCTCCAGGAAGACAGCAAGAGAAAAACTGAGAAAAAAAAAAAACAGTATACAGGTGTTCCAAAATTGGGAAAAAATCCAAAATCTAAAACACCTGTAGTCCTAAGCATTTTGAATAAGAGATATTTAATCCGAACCACTGAAGCATCCACAAACATGAAGGCACTTAGAAGTCCAATGCGGATTTGGAAATGTCTTTCTGAGACTATTTCCGCACTAGATGGCCAGATGGCCCCTCCCGAAACTGCAAACCCCAGGATTCCATAGGATGTTGCAAGTGGAATCATAGCGCTATAACAGGATAGTGAGGAAATGGCCACAGATTCAGTGGAGCTTACTCCCACATAAGTGTGCCTAGGATAGATTGCGGGCAATCATTTTGATTGCTAGGACAGGAGATCCAACAACAATCACAGTTTTAATTTTTCTCATTTAGTGCACTTCTCACTGGAAATTCTAGAGAAGGCTCAGAAACCTAGGAGTCTTGGTGGATAGGAATCTTGGTGGTCTAGCCCTGCAGGGGGCTCAGGCCCCTCAGGTCCCTCATTCCATGCTTGCCTGCATGTTATATATGCTCTTTCCAGTTCTGGGCACCTCATTTCAAGAAGGATATTGACAAGCTGGAGTGCATCCAGAGGTGAACGACTAAAATGATGAAGGGCCTGGACGCCATGCCGAATGAGAAGTGGGGCTCATGTTTCCTTTTTAATAACAATCACTAGGGCTTGTGCTGTGTGGTATGACAATGGATCTTCCCAGAGTCTTAGATTTTTGCCCTCAAGTCACAAGGCATTTGATAGTCCTTACCTGGGGTAAATTCATACTACACAATTCATTAGAGCACCGTGATTCCGCTTTAGCTGCTGCAACTGCATCCTATGAAATCCTGGAGTTTATAATATGGTAAGACACTGGAACTCTCTGGCTGATAATTCTAAATGCCTCTCTCTAAACTGCAAATCCCGGGATTGCATGATATAAAACCATTGCGGTTAAAGTGAAATAATGCCCCTATAATTCTGTAGTGTGAATGGGTCCCCAGTGTTCCTATTCCTCCTTTTGTTGCTATCTTTTGACTGTTCCATATGGCTTCATAGGCATGGAAGAAGGAGATAATTTCATCTACAAAGAAATTATCCGACTCCCATAACTATAGGCCATTTCCATACTACACAGTTATAGTGCTATTATTCCACTTTCAACAGCCTATGCAATCCTGGGGTTTGTAGTTTAGGGAGGGGCATTTAGCATTCTCAGCCAGAGATCTCTTTGGTCTCAGGAAACTACAAACCCCAGAATTCCACAGGATGTTGAAAGCGGAATAGAAGCGCTATAACAGTGTAGCGCAGAAATGAACGTGCCTTATACCTGAGGCCCGAATATTCACTCTAACAGTGCATCCAAGGAAATAGATTATAATCCATGAAAGCCAATGTTAAAATAAACTGGTCAGTTCCATGAAATTCCTTCCATCACAATTTTTATTATAAAAGAGTCCATCCTCTTGCTTCTTTATGAGTCATTCCAGCCTTTGTGGCTTCAGGGCTAGAAGACCAGCGTCTCAGTGATGACTCTTTCTGCTGCCATTTCTTATGGATGTTCCACTCCAGCAGCTCCTGTTCTTTGTAGCTGAGGAAACTGATCCTGTCTCTCCGGCCCTGAAAATGGGCATGGCTGCCTTTTCCTTTGATGGTTGGTTGCAAGGAGGCAGAAGTGGGGGTCCCTTTGAACAAGAGATGAAAGTGAGGTGTTGCTCCCTTGCCTTGTCTGTGTGGCTCATTCTCATGCAGATTGTAGTCAATAGGGCAATAGGAGTAGCATTTCTGGGGCAGATCTTGGAGCCCTAAGCCACCCAAGTGGGGTTGATAACCATGAGTCATCCCAGCCTTCTCAGCTTCAGGACTTGAGGACTGGCACAATGGTGATGAGTCTTTCTGCCCCCGTTTCTTATGGACATTCCAGTCTAGCAGTTCCTGTTCTTTGTAACTGAGGAAACTGATCCTGCCTCTCCGGCCCTGAAAGTGGGCATGGC